>SNQJ01S0032369.1:0-44628 GCA_010110895.2 Picea sitchensis
TCCAACACCATGTGCAAGGTAAAGTAAAAGGCATCGCAATGCATCCTCTCGACAAGAGGGACAATTATTATTTATGTGATTTATTTTGTAGGTCCTTCATTTTCTAGAGAAGTGTTTCATTGTTCTCAAGACCTTAGGGAGAGAATCTAGTAGGATAATGATTGGGTTTTATTTTTTCCCATCTACAACATCTCTCAACCTTCAACCCCGTCTTCCCATGAAATGAGGTACAATCTCTTATTGGGTCAGTGCACCTGAAAAACCCAAAATATGAGGAGACAAAGGGAAATGATGATGGAAGGTGGCAAATATGGATGGAAATATTACGATGGCCCTTCAAATAATTACCCAGTAGCACCCTCTCCCCGAGGGTAGCCAATTTACCAAGACATAATGACAACCAACAAGGTGAAACCGAGAAAAAGGTATAATTTCCAAGAAAACGTTCAGTAGTCCAGAAAGGACTCTTTGCAACATGTTCAAATGCTTCAATTATTAAACTAACACTTACTAGACCAGACTTGTTGCCTTATGAAGCAAGATCCGATGTCTTTTGGGGCCAGGTCGGTGTGATGGACGTTTCTCTGTTGCTAGTGATGTACGGTGATGCATCAATGAGTAGGAGGGGCCTTGAGGGGATATGCTAGTCAATATGGATCTCGATACTCCATGTCTACTACTTGTGGGCCTCTAGACATGATCTCCTTAGTTACCCCTAGACTAGGGGGTAACAATCATGTTACAAATGTGCTAATATTTCTAGTTGCATAGTTTTGACATTGCAACATAATCACACAATGTTATAGTTTAGTGATGTTCATATTTGTCATGCAACCTTGGCAAGCACTTTTGTTACAAACACACAAGCCAAAACAACATAGGCACAATGGCACATAGGGATAACTCAATAGATTGGTGTGGGAAAAAGACTAGCGACCATGATAAATTATATCTCTCTTTTTTTCTTCCCAAATTTTTGTACATTATAAAATTTAAAGAATATGGACAAAGGAAAAATGAAGTGTTTCATATTTTCTTAGGTATCTTATTTATATCCCATCTTGAGATTCTAAATGGATTGATAGTTGTTATATTCTTGCTATTGTATCAAATTCATGTTGTTCATGTGTTGGGATACAATTTTATTGGATTAATGAAGATTTCAAGTGTCAAGTCGAGTATGTTTCCCAAATTGTGTTTAATTGCATTGACAGTACCGAGGTGCATCTACAACCGAGTATGCTAGAGATGTCATGTGAGTAATGTTTACATGCCAACTTCAAAAAAATATACTTATAACTAATAATAGTAATACTATATGCTAGTCAAATATAGATACAAGCATAAATAAAGTATGTGTGTGTGTGATTTTGTGTGTGTGTGTGTGTGAAAGGGAGAGATTTGATATGTACACCTAATATAAAATTGTTATTTAGAAAGATAAAAAGAGAGATCTAAATTTACACATAAATAGAAATACTATAGATATGATATTTACATAAATGATCAAAACAAACACCTTGACAGATTTGGTCCCTCTCAATGCTTAATAGATCCGAAGTTAAAATAGATCTACCCCGTATATGAATTCATTTATGTTTGAATTAACCTCATTATTTATTACACTATAAATTAATGACCATATATATTAAAAATATTGTAGGTGTGTTAATTTCTCAAATACAATTGTATGACATCTTAGAATTGCTTTTAAAATTATAATATCTTATCTTAGCTTATCCTCTCCTCTCCTCTCCTCTCCTCTCCTCCTTTGTTTAAATTATATACCCTTTATATATCCTTTATATATCGTCATTAAACATTTTCCTATCCTCCTTTGTTTAAATTATATACCCTCTATATTTATCGTCATTAGACATTTTCCTATCCTCCTTTGTTTAAATCATATACCCTCTATATATCCTCATTAAACATTTTCAAACATTTAGACAAGTACTGTCAAACACCCTTATACTTTAATCCAAAAGGAGCAACCCTTATACTTTAATCCAAAAGGAGCAATTTATAGGGAGGTCAATGCAAAAGGAACAATTTATGGGGAGGCCAAATAAGGTCGTTTGCCAAATTTCAGGCTAAAGTAAGGTGGTTAAAAAAGCAGATCCAAGTCAACAAATTATCTTTAAATTGGCCTAAAAATACCTTGTATAAGCATTTTTATGCATATAAAAACGACAAAGAACAGAGTGCACTTGGATCTCTTTGGGATTTGGATATTAGTTGTCAAGTCACAAATTGGCTAACTTCAACATCGGCTTATTAATGTAAATCTTGAGGATCAACAATTACATCTCACATTTTTATGCATATAAAAACGACAAAGAACAGAGTGCACTTGGATCTCTTTGGGATTTGGATATTAGTTGTCAAGTCACAAATTGGCTAACTTCAACATCGGCTTATTAATGTAAATCTTGAGGATCAACAATTACATCTCACATTTTTATGCATATAAAAACGACAAAGAACAGAGTGCACTTGGATCTCTTTGGGATTTGGATATTAGTTGTCAAGTCACAAATTGGCTAACTTCAACATCGGCTTATTAATGTAAATCTTGAGGATCAACAATTACATCTCATGTATTGGAACTTCTCTCTTCAATCCTATGTATTATCCTTCCTTCGTCTCAGAATAGGTGAAGAGACAAATGCTCGCTAACTTAGAAAATTTTCCTGTAAATGCCAAGACAGAGCCCCACGGCTAGGAGAAACACACCGTGATTTTCTATCCAATCTCTTTCTGTGTTGCTGGAGAGGAAAGTTTGAAACAGATAAGTGTTGACATTGTTGCGTGACTCGAAGGGAAGTTAGTATGGATGAGAGAATAAGAGATCACTGGGAACATGTTCAATATGGTATCGAGTCCATGATTCTTAAGGCCTTGTTGAAGGAAATAGAAAGGTATTTGGTTGGTGATCATTGTTCAGACTTGCTAAAGATATAAGAGAGGACTGCTTTCAAATGGGCTGCATCAAACGTATGCATTGCAGGTAGATCAACTGATTAGAAGATTCAATGATCATGTTATTTATCTTGACCATAACTCGATTGTAGATTCGGGTTATCAGAAGGCCCAGCTACAAAGTCAACTGCTGACTTTGCAGCTAAGCCCTCCAATGATCCAAATCTACAATGAAGTTAAGAAGTTAAGGATGGCCGTTTTTCACAACATATATAGAGATGATGAAAAAGGATAGTTCACAGCCCAGCTATACCATGCTACCAGTTTATAGAATATCTTGGAAAAGTCATCTACATGATAAAGGAATTTTTCTTTTTATGTCGATGCTTTGAATGATTTAACTAGGCAGTTTTGGCAAAGATTTCACATAGGCTAAGATGGCTTTAAAGGAAGTCTGATGCAGCCCTGTATGTATTAAAAACAATACACACAAGCAAGGCTACAAATTGGAAATTAACATTCAGAGCACACAGTACCAATTCACAAACATTCATACAAAATTTTAACTAAGGTAGTCACCATGCACACACAGGGAACCATTAAAACTTCATTATCAGATTTATATCACTTCTTAAAAAATATGCAAATTACAACATTTAGGCCTCAAAGGCTTCAGCTATCAAATAAAATTTGCCAACAGCCCTCTAGTCTTAGTCTCAGACTAAGACTAGAGGGCTGTTGGAAAATTCATAAAACCTGAAATTTACTCTCTTTGTGTTTCTTCATTCCCTGCTTCATTGAGTAGCCTCTCTTCTTTTCCAACGAGCTCTCCCCAGACTTCTTTGTTATCCGTTTTTCCACTGTTATGCGCCCTTCCTTGATCTCTTCCTTTTTCTTTCCGCGATCTCTTCTATTCTTCCTTTCCTTTTCTTTTTCAAATTTATGTAATAATATTAAAACTTTTTTCTCCATTACTTTCAACAACCCTTTTATAAATATGAAAATAAATGTGGCACTTAAGTGTTCCGCTCTCAATCTGTGGCTCAATAAGTTTAGTAAAGTTTAAATGATTTTGGTTAGCTGTTCTATTAAATAGTTTTTTTTCACCTAAATTTTGCTATATAAATTTATAGAAATCACTATTTTTTGTTGTTCAAAATTCATTTCTGAATGCAGAAATAGATTCAGCATACTGAAAAACTTCTGGTACACTTATACAAAAATAATCACTCAAATTTACAAATCCAACAATTTCTCACCCAATTTTGAGTCAAATATCCCTCCAAAAAATCATCATTTCCTAAAACCTTTAACCTAAAACCTAAATAAATTAGTCCAATCATATTAAATTTGCCACCAAATATCACCTGAAAGTGACCTAAGCGATCCCATCCAAAAATGCAGACACCAACCAAAGAAATGATAAGGGTGAAAAACGTGGGCCTTGGATCGACGAGAAAGATCCAACTGTGAGGAGGGATTTTTGGAGGACAAAGCACTCGACATCACTCAAGCTCATGTGCCTTCGAAATGCACATGGGTCGTCAGATCAAGGAGGGGCAAATCAACAATAAGAGGGATTTCAGAGTTTTAGAGGGGTGATCTCACTGGAGTGTTCGACCTCTCCGAAATGAGATTGGTCATTGGATTGGAAAGCCTAATCCACTGGCAGGGAAGGACTTCGGAGCCCAACCCATCGACATTATCCTGCACCCCGAGCTCTCCTGCAGCCCGAGCTCTCCGAAATACCACTAGATGCTTAGGCATCAGGTCTCCCTGGTAAGAAAAGAAGTGAGCTCTCGCTCACATGATCTGTAGAATAAACAGTCGTGGGCCGAATGATGCACTCCAATTCTATTTCTAGAATCCACATGGTTTCTTGTCAGCCTTTATCCTTCCAGCGAACCAAAAATTCTTGTTTTCTGACTTATTGTCCTTTCATCCAAAATTTATGCAATTTCCTCTTTTTCACACTCAGGAATCTACTCTTTCCAAGCATAACATAATCATCATCTTCTTCAGCTATCCCTTCTTGAAATTCATACAAATCAGCAACATTAAATGTGGGTGAAATATCCAATTATGCGTGCAGCTCCAATATGTCTGCAATTTTCTCTTTTTCAGGCTCAGGAATCTGCTCTTTCCAATCATCAACATAATCATCGTCTTCTTGAGCTATCCCTTCTTGAAATTTATACAAATCAACAATATTAAATGTGTGTGAAATATCCAATTCTGCGTGCAGCTCCAACACATGCAATATCAAAAAAAATTCTTCAGATTTTGCAAGGACCGATCTTATTCATCTTCAGTGTATTATATGATGTGCCCTTCTGAACCTTTATTTTCTCAAATGAACCAATACTAAGTCTCCTCCATGAAAATGTTTCATTCTTCTCTTTGCATTAGCTCTCTGTTTGTATTGTTGGCTACTCTTTTATAATTGTTTATGTAATTGTTCATGGACTTCCTTCGTGTGTTCTGCAAAAGATTCTGCAGCTGTGTTCTTTTGACTTGTTTCCAGCAATAATGCCAAGTCAACCACTCCTCTAGGCAACCTTCCATTGGAAATTTGAAATGGAATTTTACCTATAGATCTAATTATTGAATTGTTATATGCAAATTCAACTTGTGGCAACACTAACCTTTCACCAACAAAGCATCTAAGCCCATCAGTTTGTGGAAAATTGCAATCTAGTGTTCAATTTATTCCATAATGTTCTCTAGAAATACCAAAATACCAAATGAAGTTGTTGTCCCTGTTTGATGTTATACTTTTAAGCAATTCATGAAATTTAAGAATTTCTTTAAAGAACAAAAAAACTATGTTAGTGGCATCATTAGTCTTTTTACGAGAAATAAAATGTGTCGATTTAGAAAACCTATCAACAACGGCAAAGATTGAATCATTACCTCGTTGGGTTTCTGGGAAACCCAACACAAAATCCATGCTAATGTCTTCTCATGGTGCTCCTAGTATCAACAATGGCATGTATAGTCCAGTATTTGACTTATGTCCTTTGCATGTTGACAAATTCTGCAACTTTCAACCCATTTCATGACATCTTTAGCCATTCATAGCCAATAGTAACGCTCCTCAACTAATGCCCTAGTCTTATCAACACTAAATGACCTCTTAAACCTCCATTATGCACACATTATGCAGCTCTCTAATAAGATTTTCCCTCATGGATCCTATTGGTATACACAGTTGATGGTTTTTAAAAGAAATCCCTCTTAAACAAAGTAGTCTAAATATGGATTTTTATCATAGCTCCATGGTTCCTTACTTTCCTTCCACACTTTAGCAAAATCCGGGTCTTCTTCATATAGTTTTTCCATCTCTTCCAATCCTACAACCTCCACTGTCCTACTAGACAACAAGGTTGATCTTCTGCTCAAGGCATCGGCTACTTTGTTTGATTTCCCTGATCTATGCCTCATACAAATGTGTATATTTTTACAAATTCAACCCACTTCATATCCCTATGATTCAACTTAGATTGATTGTTCAGATACCTCAATGCTTAATAATCAGTGTAAAGAACAAACTCTCTAGGCCACAGGTAATGTCTCCACTTTTTCAATGCTTGGATCATTGCATAAAATTCTTGGTCATAAACAAAATATTTATGTTTTGCCTCACTCAACTTTTCATTGAAAAAGAAAACGGTCATCCCTCCTCACTCATCATTGCTCCACTAGTTGTCCCACTAGCGTTACAATCAACTTGGAAAACTTCATCAAAATTCAACAAAGCCAACACTGACCTTTTAGTGACTTTCGTTTTTAGCAACTCAAATCATTTCTATGTAGCAGCATTACATTTGAATTCTCCTTACCTCATGCAAGCAATCAAAGGTGCACAAATTCCACTGAAATTTTTTATAAACTTCCTATAAAAGATAATCAACCCATGAAAACTTTGCACTTCAAATGTGCTCTTAGGAACTGGCCATAATATTGTTGCTTTCACCTTTTCAAAATATATCTTCAAGCCTTCTTGAGAAATCACAAACCCTAGATAAACTATCTCCTCCTTCATAAAGGTATGTTGTAGTATATCTAGGGATGTAATATGGAGTACCTAGGGAGGTAAAAATGCCTAATGTAAAAAACCAAATCATATAAAATAGAGTCCAGGAAGTGAAGTTATCATCATTTTAAATTTGGCAATTTTACAGAGTTTTTTCAAAAAAACGTCATGTGATTTGCACTACAAGTTTTTTATTTTAAAACCTTAGTTTTCTTTTTGGGTTATGGACAACAAGCTATTTTTTACTGGCAAATATGATGGTCCTAGTATTGAAGAATTCCTAAAGGCCCACAAGTCAAAATGGAAAGAAAAGTGGAGATTTTCTTTATTCTTCTATCTTAGAGAAGATGTTGGCACATGGTGGTAATCATTGGACCAGGTCACGATGAGGGGGGGTTTTGATGAAGAATTTGAAAAAATATTTTTTGACAGGTGGTCTCATGTTGAAAAACAGGATACAAAGAGCACCAAGGGTTTATTTTCATGTGGCAACTCTATATTACAGGTTCATGGATGTATTCATAAAGAAAATATCTTGGTTTCTATTAAACCTAGTTGCATGCATAATTTTATCAATGTTCAGTTGGTTAATAGATTGCAAGTTCCTGCAAAGGATATTCAAAGCACACAAGTTGAGGGTAAAAATATTCTAGTTTTTAAATATTTGAAGAATACCATGGATAAATATGTGTTGCATTCATATTTTTATGCTATGGATATGGATGATGTAGATATTGTTTTGGGATATCCTTGAATAGAATTAGTGGGTACCATTAATATTAATGTGCAAAACAAGTTTTTGAAGTTGTGGTACAAGAAAAAGAAATTTACATTATAGGATGTGTCTCTAAGTAAGAAATATGGGCCCACGAAGACCAGCAAAGAAGTTATTGTTGAATCTGAAGTTGAGTCAGAGAAAAAGTCTACAGAAGGAGATGAAGCAAAGCCACATGAATGGCATAATAAAGAAGCTAAGGAGGTCATTGACTCAAAGGCACAATGTATTGAAGATTTGACAAAAAAAGAACAGATTCCTACAGTTGTTGTGTATCACCATCCACATCATATAGAGAAACAACACTCATCAAGGAAAGGGCGTGAGCATCAACACACTTATGTACCAGTAGGGAACCAGAAAGGAAACCAATCAAGAGATGCATGGAGGACTACTAGCATTGCAGGAAGACATCAAGCTAGAGAAACAATCCCATGGCAACCCCGACATGATGCATAGCAAGATCGGGGTGGCAAGGCAGCAGTTGGACATCATGTTTGACTCCCATTAGGTTGAATGGATGGTCATACTTGGTACTAGTTGGCTACATTGCTTAGTCGGTCATATTGTATGGTTTATTCATGTGTTTCAAGGACGAAACATGTGAAGAAGGATGGAATGTAGTATACCTAGGGATGTAACTAATAAGAATGTGGTTATGTATTATTAGTGGAGGTTATTCAATGTAAGGTGGACTAGATCCACTATATTATTAAATAAGGCTCACTATGGTAGCTAGATATAATAAATAGGTTTTCTATAAGATTCATTCTCTAGAATGTTCCTAAAAGATAGAGAATCCTATATAAAGAAGTGTAAGAAATGTATTGGAGCATAGCAAAGAATATTGTTATTGTACAAGCAATGATTGTTTGAGGAGTTTTGTCCTTCCCTAAAGATTAATATATGGTGTTTTCCTACCTCAAGGGTTTTGTCTATTTCTTGTGTTGAATGTTTGGTGAATGGTTTGGTTTATTCTTGTTGATATTGTGGGTTTATTTGGAGATTTATCTTCAGATCTATTCACGTACTTAACATACGCTTATGTAGGTTTATTTAGTAATTTATCTTTCTTTAGCATTTCCAACACTCCTCGTAAATGATTTAAATGTTCCTATTTTATCTTGTTAAAAATCAAAATATCATCTTAATAAACAACCACAAACTTACTTAGATAAGGCTTCAACACTTTATTCATTATTCTCATAAAATTACTTGGAGTATTGATCAATCCAAATGGCATGACCAACCATTCATAAAGCTCTTCCTTGGTCTTAAATGTAGTTTTCCATTCATCTCCTTCATGAATTATAATCTAATGATACCCACTCTATAAATCAATCTTCAAAAATATCTTGTGCCACTTGGACAGTCCATCAAATCATCCATCATAAGTAATGGAAATCTGTACTTAATTGTAATTATATTAATGGCCCTAGAATCAGTACACAATCTCCATTCTCCACCCTTCTTTGGTGCAAGTACAATAGGTGTTGCACATGGGCTTAAGCTCTCCTTGATTAAACCTCTTTCCAACAACTTGGGAACTTGTTTGTTAAGCTCCTCATTATCATTAATTGTCATTCTGTGTGGGGATTTATTAGGCAAACTAGAACCTAGTATGAGAACTATTTTATGTGAAATGCTTCTAACAAGTGGTAATCCATGGGGAAACTCCTCTAAAATAACTTCTTTAAAATAATTCAACGGCTCTTCTACTTCAACTAGAATCTTAATTCCCTTCATTTCTAGACTTGGACTCTTTCCTCCTTTAAGAATTTTTTTGGTTAAACATAACATAACCCTTTTACTACTGTTGTAATTATTATTACTAGTGCTATCCATTTTTTCCTCCTTTATAGACAACATCCTAATATTTATTCCATCCTTCTCTAACATAATTGTATTATTCACACCATCATGAACTATTTTTCTATCACATTGCCAATATCTACCCAACAACATATGGAAAGCATCCATTGGCACAACATACCACAACACTCTATCATAATAGGTTCCAATATGAGAGCATAGCAAACATTGATTAGATACATTGACATGATGTCCTTTTTGTGACCATGAGACCCTATAGGCATTGGGATGTGATCTACATTTCAGATTTAACTTCTCTATGACTTCTATAGATACTAAATTTTATGTTCTACCTCCATCAATAATGAAAGAACAACACTTATCTCCAATTTGGAAAATGATCTTGAATATAGATTTCCTTTGGTCTCGTTCCTTCTCTTCTGCTTGGTTTTATGGCTTCAATAGCGTCTATTACCACATATATTGCATGATGTTGTACATGTTGTTCTTGATCGCACGAGTCTAATTTTGGCAGGTTTGTATCTTGATCCTAACCTTCAAAAGGTTGGGATGTTGGTAGAGGCAGCTTATAGCATGGGATGAGAAATAGCTTATGTGGTGGATTTCCATGATTTCGTTCTCTTCAAGGTGGCATATCATGGTTGATGGATCTTCGTGGTTTTAATTCCCCTTGATCCTATGGTATATCATTGGTGGATGCATAGTGTGATCCTAATTCATGGGAGTATAGTGTACAACACATGGTCCCTTTGGTTATAACTTTGGTCTATGGTGGGAGGATACATTAAAGTTCCCCTGGTACAAAGATTCTGTGAAGTGCACCCTCATTGGCATAAATATGGAGGCAAACATTATTCTATTTGCTAATAAACTATCTCCACTCTTTGTCTATCTTTATATATTAATCATTTTCAAAACCAATTATATTGTTATAAATCCCTCCCTTATCTCATCTATTTACCCTTTGCTTTATACAGTGGTCATTTTATGCCTGAATTTCCCCTTCATTAACTATGTTTCCTAAGTTTCACTTTACCCATATGCAAGGGGCTTACATATAATGGAAGCACTTATAATATTTTATTAAATATTATATTTTTCCTTACCTTAGCCCATTTTATTCCTAAGAAGAGATCCACCCATCTTGTGAACGTGGATATGCCATGGGGTGATTTGATTAAAAGACACAAATGCATATGTTTTTATCTACTTTGTGAATGTGGATATGTTATGGGGTGATTTGATTAAAAGGCACAAATACATATGTTTTTACCATGTGTTTTTAGGTGGCACATATGTTAAGGAAGTAAATACAATTTGAGTGGGTCTAATGGTTAAGAACATGTCTTTTCTCCTAAAAAATTACAAGTTCAAATCCAAAAAGGAATAAGATATATATACATTCGTAGACTTTAGTAGTCAAATATGCCCTTATTAAAACATTATGGAAAATAGAAAAAGAATGTCACACATTTCATATATACAATGGAGGGATCTTCAAATAAAAAGTTATGTGCATTATGTGAATGTTTAACCCATTGTTTTATTGCATAGCTTGCCTCACATCATATTCGAACCGTGGCATAGACATCGATTAAGTCAGCATAGTGTCGCCATGTATAAACTTGATACCATGGAGCCACCCTCAACCATAATCCACGATCTAAGGGAGACGCTCTCAACAATATTCCATGATTTATAAAGGGGATGTATTATTAGTCTCCGCCGAAGGCATAGAAGGACTATAGAAATCGATAATTTGTTGACTTCATATTAATATGTCCTTTGACTATAAATTTTCGCATCATCGAGCTATTGTTTGAACTATAGAACTAAAAACATTATTTTTGATATAATAAAAAAAACCTTATATGTCATCATCTCATTGGAGAATATATTCGAAGTCTTATTTCCAGCTTCGCTATTCCCAATACGCTTTAATTCATGAAGATCTTGGAATACCACGCATATATTTTCTTATGCATTGCTCGAAGATGGATTAATGCTAGCATTAGTTTGAATGTTTGTTTTAGCATTTTCTGCTAGCTAAATTTATCCTAAGTTTCGTTAATTATAAATATTATTATGTTCCATCCAATTGTAATTTACATGCATAATGCATAGCTATTAAAGAAAAAGGAGCAACCAAGAAATGAAAGCATAGAAGCATGTCCTCTGCAACTCGGGGGGAGAACAACTCAAATCAATTACAAAGAATATCACAAACGCGGGGAACTAAATAATAAGAAATCAAAAATTTTCAAACAAACGGAAGTCCGTGAACATGACGCACACAATAAATCTGGTACCAAAATCAATAGAAGGCTTCTTCAGACGATGTTCCATCAGGTAAATCATTCTATATCCTTAACTAGAGCGTGAATCAGATTTAATACGGCTCAATGCAACCTCTATCATTTACAGGACACTAGGAAAGCGAAGTATCCAAGCACCAAAATGAATCAGAACCACCGAACCCTCCCCGGCGGCAACAACTCAGAATTGAAATTTTAGTTGCTCGATACTCTCTGAAATATCCATTCTGAATCTGAATGCTCCATTCTCAAATATCCAATACCAGGAACCACCGGTACTGGTCCTTGTCCATTTTTGTTGCAGGATAGTTCGTTCCTTGGTGTAACTTGAGATGATTTGGGCACCTACGGGTATGTTGTGAGCCTAAAAATATTTTGAAAGTCAAAAGAAATAACGATATGAAGCGAGAGACCCGAACCATGAACCTAAATGCAGCTTTCAATGCCCTCCTTGCACCAATCACTCAATGCCAATGATCGATACAAGCATTTTCTGCTATTTCTTGGGTAATATTTTTTGTAACTACAACGCATTTGCATTCTTCAAGATATCCTCTATAAATTACTAACATGCAGAAAACAAAGGTTAGGAGCATACCTTCACACTTCATAGCATTGCATTCTCGAATTTGGCTCAAACCCGAGGTACAAGACGCTGTGGTTAGTCAAAACACACAGGTTTTTATAGTTTCTCCCATCATGGGCATATCTTTACAACGTTTTTTAACTAGATCTAATAAAGAAATACAACAAGAGATTGTTATGACAATCTCCAGCACTTGTTTCCCTCCCTTTTACAACGATCACTTGATTGATTGATTGATTGTAAAAAGCCCATGAACCTTCGAACGCTCCAATCTAACAAAATGACTCAATATTAACATCATTAATGGACTTAAAAGATGTTATTTAATTTAAACCGGCACCACTTCTCAGAATTTTTCCCAAGAACAAGAACATTGACAAGTTATCCAAATTTAGCATCGGACGCAGCGGAAAATTTTGGCATTAAAATGAACGTCGATTTTCATATAGACAAAGCACTTATCTACTTGTCTTCAACATTGTTGTTAAATTTAAACGAATGCCATTTGTTCGCACCAAACGTGGAGAAATATCCCATAACTGTATACATCGGTTTGGAGAAGTCTTCACGCCCATAAAAGCTCTCTCCGATTGTCAAAATACCCAATGTTTAGCATATAAAATAAGCTCGAAAGAATTGTCGACATATAAAACAAGCAAGAAAATAACGTATATGTTCAGAAAATAGTTTTTTGGGTTCAGATTTATCAAAAGAATTTTGAAGAAAGATGGAGAATTCCAAAAAAACCAAAATTCTTCGAAGAACCTCTAAAACAATTTAGGGCGGTCTTACTGGCGGCGATGTTTGAGCGTTGTTTCTGTTTCTATCAAACTTTTTATGATCGCCATCTCCCATCTTGGATTTTTAGCACTCATAGCCCGGTTCATATTCTTTGTTTTAACAGATGTTTTTTTAACTATTAATTTAAATTTTGGCGTCTCAAGATTTATCAATATCCTCTGCGGAGGGAAAACAACTCACACTGATGAAAACAATATAACATGGGTGACTGATGCTAATTACATAGACGTCGTCCAGACAATAAACACCGGAAACGCAAACTTACCATCTTACTTGCAAATTCTATGTTTATTTTCAATGCCTCTAAAAAAGGCTTGCTATCAGTTGCCCGTAGCCCCCAATGCATCTTATCTGATCAGAGCATCGTTTATCGTTGGAAATAATGGTGGATACCAAGACTTATTTGCTTTCTCTATTGAGACATCGGGTAAGCTATGGAGGGAAGAAATGGTTATTAATCATGATCCAATTTCTTATGAAAATATTTTGGTTAGTTCTGGCAGAGTTCTTTGTGTTTTCTTATCGATCCCTGGAAAGTTATGATCCCTTTATTAATGTTATCGAGTTGAGGACCCTCCGAGATGGCATGTATGGACAAGCTAAGCTAGGATCCATGTTTTATTCAATGTCAAGGAGTGATATTGGTGGAAATTCTACGGTTAGGTGAATATTTTCAACTTTATATATGTTTTATCTATGGAAATTATCAGTTGTAAATTTTAATCGTTACCATAGTGGTGAGAAAATATAGAATAAAATGTTTTTGAGATGTGTTATCGAGTTCTGTTTTTGTGTATTTCTTTCGGTTTTTCTTGCAAAAGTTGAAAAGGGTTGAGATTTAAAGAAATCCTTCACATTGATACCAGATATGCTCAAAAGAATTTTGATGTGTGATAGTTAGTTTTTACGCACTACCGTTGCTAGTTGCGTTATTTTTTTTGTATGTTGAATTAAGCAGGTATCCCGAAGACAACTTCGAGTGCATCTGGAAAACAAGAAGTATAGATCCTAATTTTAATACCTGTATTCGGCAAAAATTCCCATTCCAATAGTTTGAAGTTCGGACTTAGGCAAGGAATGCTCCATACAATGTTAATACGAAACGGGTAAAAGTCTGTATAGTCGTACTAAGTAAGTTTATAAGTTCACTGAAAAATATCCTTATCTGGTGTTCTCCAGATACTCTGGCAACCACTGCCTATGTATACATAAAGAAGATTGTAGCAAAAAAATTTCAAGAAACCAGAAATCATCTGAGAAAGCACAAAGTTGTCCTCGGAATAACAATAAGCGGAGTTGTATTAATGGCTTTAGGGTTGATGGTTGGTATTGCTGTATATTGAAAAAAACTAGGAACAAACAAGCGTCTCCATGAAGGTCAGGAAATAACTTGAATTTTAGGAATATCCTAATGAGACATAGAGGAAGTTTACTGTCCACCACTTTTCTTTCATACTTAATAAATTTACTTGGATTTCAGATAAAAAGGCTTTCATAGATGAGCAGAAAACGAGATTTTGTGAAATTAATGATTATTTTCAGAAAACAAAAGTAATTACAGAAATTCGTCTGTTAATTTGTATATGGCGGAATTTTGGGTGTCGTTTGGAGGACACGGAACAATAGAAACACACTTTTGAGCCCGCAAGCCCGGGAACACACGATTCAAAAAGTGGCTAAGTAAGGAATGAGGAAGTCCTCGATCACACTAGTGATACATAAGCATGACTATAAATGTGAACCAGTTAGTCCACCAACCCACACACCTAGACATTTTCAAAAAAAACGAATAATAATAAACACAAATATGTGATTGATATTATTTTTTATATAATCTATTAGATACTCCCACTTAACATTAGTTTTATATTGTGGAATGATTAATTGAAAACATTTTTCACAGTAATGAATCTTTCACATGATGTATTGGTAATATTATATTTTAATGTAATATATTAAATTAGGTTTTAGTCATTATACTAAAAGTTACAAAATCTTCAGTCCAACTTTGTTTGACATGGTATTGATTAAATTTGAGAGTAAAACCAATAACAAAATGCCTATCCTTTTAGAAGTTGAAGTTGAATATTTTATGTTTGTAATTGAGATATTTAATTATGGTTTTAGGTTTTTAAGTTTCAATATGGAGAATAAGGTAAAGAGTCTTGATTCTATAAAAAAAATTTAGGTTGTTTCAATTTAATCAAATTTTCATTAAAAATATTATGACTAAAATTTCATAACTAGATATAATTACTATAATAACGCTTACAAGATAATAATTCCCTGGCAAGATTTATCAGGCGCTCTTTGTCCGTTGGTGGAACAACATTGTACAACTCAATCACTTCATCAAGGAACATTTCATTTTAACATGATCAACCCTTAATAATATAAAATAACCTTTTTATTTTTATAACTAAATTACTTTTCAAGGATTCTTCAAAATTTATAATATAAACGCAATCTTGAGCCCGCCAGCCCGGGAGTCTGCTTGTCAATTTGTATATCGCGGAATTTTGGGTGTTGTTTGGAGGACACGGAATAATAGAAGCTCAATTTTGATCCCGCCAGCCCAAACCCATGATCCAAAAAGTCGGAATGAGGAAATTGTTGGTCATACTCGTGATACAGACAACCCGAGCACCTAGACATTTTGAGAAAAAAGAATAATAATAAACACAAAGATACAAAATATAATAATAATAAACACAATTATTATCCCATTCCAAGTTGATTAGATATCACATCATAAAAGAGAACGATCATACATTTTAAAAAAATGGATTTAATATCCTTTAATAATTTTATATAATTAAATTGTACAATATTAATAATTTAATATTTGGAAATAATGTTTTTAGATAATGTTAGATAGTTCATAGGGATCACCATCCGTCAACAATATCTCTCCTCACTAATTAATAGTTGAATAACTAATTTATTAAAGGATAAAGATTAAACGAAGACAATTATTGGGTATATCCCACCATCCAATCTTACGCCCTCCCTCATATTTTCAAAATAAAAAACAACTATCGCTATAATTTAATATATCACAACTTTTAAATTCAATTAATATATTACTAATACAAACATGCAAAATATATTAAAACATCAATAAAAAGTTATAATCAAAAGTACACAGTTTTTTTAAAACTTAAAATTAACTATTCTTATTTTCAAATTTTGTTAATTTCATTTGAATTTTAAATTAAAAAAATAAATTATTCAAAATAAATTTTGATTTTTACAGAGTTTGGTTGTGGCGATGTATTTTTTGGCTATGGCATTCCCACAAAAGAATTTGAACTATTTAGTTTAAATGGTATTAAATTAATACATGTGAGCATATTTTGCATTTGTCCATGATAATCTTGTTATGCAACTAAGCTGGGAATAATCTTTCCCAATAAATTAACTTTTAATTTACTTTTAATTAACTCAACAAATTAACTTTTACTTTTTCTGGATAAATTAACTTTTAGACAGAGACTACGCTACCATGCAGTGAGCCACCCTCATCGATCACGTGGTTACCGTATGAAGACAATGGCACATTATATATGGATCGCTTGCTAATGTTTATTGGCAACTTGAAAATATGTATGGAGCCAGGATCGTTTGTTATGTTTTTTCAGTCATTTGAAATATATATGGAGTGGCCATTGCCATCTATTGCAAACGTGGGTCAATTTGTGTACAGTTGGATTGAGTTGCCTTCACATTACAAGCCAACGATTGCTTACTATGTCAGGCGATTGGTAACTTGGAAAATTTGACAGGGCCACCTTCACATTATAGCTGAACCACCTTACCAATCCACATAATTCATGGAGCCACCGAGTTGTGTTGATTTTTTCCAATGGTTGGGCACCCTCTTATTCATACATTGCACATGGTTCATCAAGCTGCCACTTCATTATTACATTGGCCAAAGTTTACTACTAAGTTCATGGGGTCGTCCACTTACATCTTATGTGAAGTGACTTGTGATAACATGGCGACTAATATTTGAAGAGGCGAATTGTCCATGAGCAGTGTTGGACTTTTCTTCTTACAATATTGTTCATGGGCAGTGTTGGACTTTTCCTCATAAAAACTAAAGTTTCATTTTGTATGGAGTTTGATTATTGATGGATGCCCCACCTTAGAGGCTTATGTATTTCTAGCACCTTCTAGAATATAGGAAATGTCATTATGTTTTATTGTAAGAGGTTTAGCTAGAGACGAGTAGGTCCCTCAATTTTTTTTTTGGCATGGTTGGATTTGGGAGACTTCTCTCCCCTAGAACTTAATGACTGAGCTATTGGATGTGTTTCGGAGGTTCTGCAACTATCTTGTGGGTAAGGATGTTTGTATTTCTTGCGGCTATTTTTCTTATTTGCTGAAATATTTAGACATATGCTCAAGAACTTAGTATACGTTTTTCCATTTTCATTTGTCATTAGAGTAGTGCTCATGCTTGCATATATTTTCTCTACTTTTGGATGAATGCACCTTGACATTATTATTGACAGCTGTAATTTCCTTGAGTGTCGGATAATATCTACTCTAGTACTATCTTTGAATATATTTCTGCAATTTAAGACAACAACGAATGAGTTTATGCAGCTTGTATTTTTCAGCTATGTCACTGACTTTCCATCTTCAGAGCAACCTCTCATTTGAGTCTTGCTATGACCCCATTCACCCAATGCAATAGGCACTGATTTCTGGTCCTCCCATCCACTTTATTTCTGCAACTTTTAGAACCTTGTTTCGCTAAAAATTATTCTTCACATCACCTTGCACTCCATAGTCTTAAACTCCAAGAATCCTATTTAGGGATGATACTCGTAAACTGGAGGAGAGTCGGCCTAAAGAGCAGAGGGGAGTTGGTGAGGTGACAATGACCAACCCCCTAGTTATCAAAATCCATCATCCAAGTGCTTGAGACTTTGTCATGTTCATGATGACAGAGTTTGTGGTAACAATGCTCTTTTGAACATCACATTTTCTCCTTGTTCTTGTTGTGAGTTGTACCTAATCAACATTATCGTGGGTTACAGACTTAGTTGTGCTTTCATATCCTTGGGCAATGTAAGTTTTTGATGCAAGAGCATCGTCAGCAAGTACACGTGGAGAGACAACTCAGCGCCTGAGAGCGCCTTTGAATCATTTTGGAATCTTAACCGTTGGTGTTTCCTGCAAATATTTTTGAAATGATCGAAAACTGAAGAAGATCAAACACTTGGGAACTGAATGATCACGAGTGATATTGGAGTTTCACTCCCAGTCTTGAATGTAACGGAACTTAGGTAGCGCTTACGTTTTGTTTTCAAGTAGACGAGTAGTCGGAGGTGTTGGCGACAGAAGTCACTCCTGGATTGCTTGCAGGAGCAGAGCCCGACGCCCATCAGTTTATGTCACGGTTTGTGTATGGAAGAGGTGATCGAATGGAAGTAAACTCGGATGATATTGTTTCGAATCCGAAACTACGCCCGGCACGCATGGGTAGGTGAGGTCTTGGACATACTTCAGATAGTGAGTTGTAGTAAGGGTGAGTAGGGGGGAAGAATTATATCAGATAGATGCAAAGGTCTGTTGTCAACATCAGGTTTCTAGCAGACTGTAGGAGAATGCATTTAAACGCGAGATCATCTTACATTCAAACACAGAAAACCAGGGAATACAATAGTGTCACAATAAAACCTTTATCATAACGCAACTGCAATAATTCATGTGAATCAGTCAATCATGAACTCCCTCAGTATGAGATGAAAACTAGATGAAATAGGGAAACTATCTTTCATAAAACCAGAAATCTTACATACAAATGCATAACCAGAAAACTAGAGCATCTGCTAAAACATTACAATCGGGAGCCTCGCTCTACCATCAATAGATGAAAAATATCAAAATTAAGTATATATATACTACTAAACATTTGCCCAACAGAGACCCACGGGACTTTCGAGACGAGGAGTCTCTTCAATCAAATCTGGCCTGCACTCCCCTGTCATATGCCACCTTAATTTTGCTTGGCTCGCACCAGGGGGTAGATGGGCCCTTAAATGCTGAATTAGCGTGTGCAGGCTTTCCTGGCGAGTCGAGGACTCGACGTGGCTTCCATGAGAAGAACCAGTACAGAAGATTGTCTAGGGAAGGCTTTCGGCCAGGACACCCATACTTTGCAATAAATGAGTGAGGGGAGGTTTCAACCACCCTCTTTCTTCTTCATTCATTCCAACAGGAACCGGGCTCTGGATTACGTCGAACCGGCATCTTGGAGAACACAATCCCCCCTCCTGAAACTTAGCTTGACGCTTTCGGCCTCCCCTTTGTACAATTCTTTTACTTTCTCAAGTGATCATGGGTCGTGACCCTACGTCTGTCTTCCAGAGTGCTTTCGGTGTTTCGGGATTCAAGGTTTCGAGAGGTGAAATGACGAGGTGCGCTTACCCCTCGAAGTCTCGAATGTCAACGAGACGCGGATGTGTGCCACGCGTCCTTCAGATGAACAGCCCAGATAGTATTCGCTACTATAAAGGGGGCTGCCCCCGTTTACACGCTCGCTTGATGTGACCTGGTGCTAGGACCGTGGGCTCAGATTTGAAGGGCGCTTATCGGCATTTCATCGATCAGTGATTTCAACTGCAATAGGTGGGAGGCTCCTTGTCCCCTGAAACACCGATCCCCCACACGCCGACTGGCTGCCACCTATCCCAACTGGATCGGATGACCCAGACTTGTCTTGAAATATGGGAGCTATATCATGCGCTAAATCTCAGACAACTTGACAGCCCCGAAAACCCGATGACCGTCGATCTACTTTGTAGGTGAATCTTGGTTGTTGTCAACAAAACTTCGCCCGTTCGCTTGACTTGTGATCGGAAAAGAGATTCTCCCATGTTGCGTTGGGGCGCTTCTCATGTATCCTGCAGACCTGGGTATTATTGAGCCCAAGACAAATAATGTCACTAACATTAGGCTCCATGGGGGATAGAGTCGTCCCTGTGATGCTCTAAGGACTCATTTTGCAGTTCCAATGCCTTGTTGTTGGGCTATGGAGTCAAGTTCAAAATCTCTTACTGAGAAATATATGCCGAAAGGGAAAATAAAACAAACAAACGCGCCTGCTCAAAAGAGATTATATATGTATAGGCCCTAAGCTACTAAAGTGAATATATATGAGCTAGGTGAAAGCAAATTTCCACCATATCCACCTATGCTGCTTGGTGATTCGTCCCTTCTCTTTACCGCAGATGCTCCATAAAATGCTAGGGAGGTATGACAGCCAGATGAAGATGAGGTTAACCATGATGTCCATACCCCCAATAGTTGAGAAGGGGAATAAATTTATAGGCTCCAAATCCTTTGGGAAGCACAACTCCATATAAGACCCCACAGGGTCACAATATATAGTGCCAGGGAAGTTTAGTTGGTCAGAAAACATCTCTTGTCCTCCGTGGTTGTTCACCTGTGGCATGATGTCTTCAGAGTGCACAAGTGGGTGGAGGACAGATGCATGCTGGCCAATGCTAGATGACCCCTACCCACAAACAGGCTTTGGATAGGAGATGAGACGTCTACTAATCCCCTCCTCTTTATGCTGCTCGGTGCTTCCCGCAAGCCTAGTAGAGCTAATTTCCACCCATGGCCTTTCCTTAATTAATAAAGGAACAAGCTCTATAATGTGGTCTTGGAAATATTTCTTAACGCAATACTCCCTTGTGAGTATTGGTGGATTAATCTTTATAGAACATTTCAGGAAATCTGAAATGTAGGACTCCATGTATATGACCACTAGATTGTGGGGAATATGACAAAACCCTGGCCACTTCAGAAGACCAGGATGCTCCTCTGCAAAAAATTCTCTGCTCACAAAAGAATGTCTCTCTCCCTCCTTGAAAATCCACTTTGGATCTTCTACAGCTGCATCTTTTACCCCAGAAAGATGATATTCAAATAAAGGAGCAGTAGGCTCTAGGTCATAATGACCACTTCTGGGTTCTTGTTCCAGATCTGATCCATAATTTCTATATCCTTGTTCAGATTCTGAAACAGACTGATAGTCTTCTTCCTCTTGTATATGCAAATATGCCTGCTTATGATTCCACCTTCTAGCCCTAATGTTTCCTTAAACCTCTATAACATCCTCAAACAGATGTATCAATGATGAGGATTTCCTCTCTCTCAGGAGGAAGACTAACTCTAGATGCTGAGCCATGATATAGTACACCATAGCAGCAGTCTCCGTGGGTCTGATCTCTACAGGCAAGCTATGATAAGCACTAAAAAATCTTCTGTGGAAAATAATCAAGGCTTCATCTTCCCCTCTCCTCAAGGCGTTAAACTCGGACCAATATTGATCAAGGGACTTGTTCTCACCCCAAATTTTTAAAAAGCATGGTATAGTTCGGTCCAGGAACCAATAGAACCGGTCTCCAAACATCTAAACCACATTGCAGCATCTCCAGACATGGAACGTGAGAACATCCTCATGACAACATCCTCGTGAACGATCTAAAACTGATCAATAAGGGTCTCGAAGGCCTCCATATGCTTCTCGGCTGTAACATGACCTTCCCCAGAAAATCGAGGAAGATACTCAAAGAAATCATTAGGATAAGGGTTAAGGAGATATGGCAGCCTCAGAGGTTTAAACAACCTATTTCTGATTTTGACTTGAAAAGCAGTAGGTTGATCATGGGATTCAGCAAGAGGCTGGGAGGGCTCAGTAGGAAAAACAGGGGGGAACAAGGTCTGAGAAGACTGTGAATTATCCTCAACCTCCTCAGGACTACAAGGGCATTCGACTCGAAGAGGAGGTGTGATACAAATCTCATCTTTAAGGATAGGCAGAGGTGAAGGCACAAGATCAGTGTCTACAACACAAGAAGAGGGTATGCTTTCTTCTTCCAAGGCTGAGTGGATAAGAGGAGGCTCAAGGACATCAGAAATGCACAAAGCAGAGGAAAAAATTCTCTATAAATGAAGGGAAAGAGAAGAATGAGTTGATAAAGAAACATAGAACTTCATGCAGTAAGCTCATAAACTGATACCTGGTCTTTCCCTTCGACATGGACTTCCTTCTGTCAATAGAATCCCTTCCAGTGGAGTCTTTAAATGTGGAGTCGCTAAGTGAATGCTATTCATAATGAGTGTGTCCAGTCTTCACTCACAATCAAAGACCGGAACTGGGCTTTGTGTTTCCTAAGTGCTACCAAGTGTAGCCATAGGCACTACAACAGAGGAATTACCAGGTGTAATGACCTCATAGGAGTTTCCAGGTGCAAGTGCAATCTTCAAGGGTTATGATATCTGATGCACCTTCAGAATCAGAAGCTCGTTGTCATTCTACCCAGGGAAAATCTTCAACTTCGTCCCCGGCAACGGCGCCAAAAATGTTGGCGACGAAAGTCACTCCTGGATTGCTTGCAGGAGTAGAGCCCGACACCCATCAGTTTATGTCACGGTTTGTGTATGGAAGAGGTGATCGAATGGAGGTAAACTTGGATGATATTGTTTCAAATCCGAAACTAGGCCCGGCACACATGGGTAGGTGAGGTCTTGGACATACTTCAGACAGTGAGTTGTAGTAAGGGTGAGTAGGGGGGAAGACTTATATCAGATAGATGCAAAGGTCTGTTGTCAACATCAGGTTTCTAGCAGACTGTAGGAGAATGCATTTAAACGCGAGATCATCTTACATTCAAATGCAGAAAACCAGGGAATACAATAGTGTCACAATAAAACCTTTATCATAACGCAACTGCAATAATTCATGTGAATCAGTCAATCATGAACTCCCTCAGTATGAGATGAAAACTAGATGAAACAAGGAAACTGTCTTTCATAAAACCAGAAATCTTACATACAAATGCATAACCAGAAAACTAGAGCATCTGCTAAAACATTACAATCGGGAGCCTCGCTCTACCATCAATAGATGAAAAATATCAAAATTAAGTATATATATACTACTAAACATTTGCCCAACAGATGCCCACGGGACTTTCGAGACGAGGAGTCTCTTCAATCAAATCTGGCCTGCACTCCCCTGTCATATGCCACCTTAATTTTGCTTGGCTCGCGCCAGGGGGTAGCTGGGCCCTTAAATGATGAATTAGCATGTGCAGGCTTTCCTGGCGAGTCGAGGACTCGGCGTGGCTTCCATGAGAAGAACCGGTACAAAAGACCGTCTAGGGCAGGATTTCGACCGAGACACCCATACTTTGTAATAAATGAGTGAGGGGAGGTTTCAACCACCCTCTTTCTTCTTCATTCATTCCAACAGGAACTGGGCTCTGGATTACGTTGAACCGGCATCTTGGAGAACACAATCCCCCCTCCTGAAACTTAACTCGATGCTTTCGGCCTCCCCTTTGTACAGTTCTTTTACTTTCTCAAGTGACCACGGGCCGTGACCCTACGCCTGTCTTCCAGAGTGCTTTCGGTGTTTCAGGATTCGAGGTTTCAAGAGGTGAAATGACGAGGTGTGCTTACCCCTCAAAGTCCCGAATACCGACGAGACGTGTATGTGTGTCGCGCTTCCTTCAGATGAACGGCCCAGTTAGTATTCGCTACTATAAAGGGGGTTGTCCCCGTTTACACGCTCGCTTGATGTGACCTGGTGCTAGGACCGTGGGCTCAGCTTTGAAGGGTGCTTATCAGCATTTTTTCGATCGACGTTTTCAACTGCAATAGGTGGGAGGCTCCTTGTCCCCCGAAACACCGATCCCCAACACGCCGACTAGCTGCCACCTGTCCCAAATGGATTGGATGACCCAGACTTGTCTTGAAATATGGGAGCTATATCATGCGCTAAATCTCGGACAACTTGACAGCCCCAAAAACCCAATGACCGTCGATCAACTTTGTAGGTGGATCTTGGCTGCTGTCAAAAAAACTTCGCCCGCTCGCTTGACTTGTGATCGGAAAAGAGATTCTCCCGTGTTGCGTTGGGGCGCTTCCCGTGTATCTTGCAGACCTAGGTATTATTGAGCCCAAGACAAATAATGTCGCTAATAGGAGGGAACCCTAAGAACCCTCTAAGATAAATAGAGGTTTTGTATGCCCGAATGAGGTTGTTGCAAGTTAGTAGGAGATTGTTGTGATTCAGTTGTTGCTGAGTTTTTAGTTTTTGTTTTATCATAGTTGTAGCCATTTACATTTGACTTAATATAATAGAGGAAAATTGATCCAATGCATGGTGTTTCTATTGTTTACAATCGCCTGTCATTTTGTTTTCATGAATGAATGAGTTGTGTTGTTGAGTATATGAAACTGTGAACTGTTTAGATAAGTTTCATTTGTTCTCTTCATTGAGTTCATGCAAGGTGTGCATACAATCCGCAAGGAGTGCGTTGACAGAGTTTGTTTCAACTTAGAAGCTTACGAGAGATAGCACAAAACATTCCCTTTTCAAGAAGTGAAAAGTGATCGTTGCAAGGCGTTCAGAGTCGTCCGTGAGAACTTAAGTGTTGTGTGAGAATATTCTACAAGGAGTGACAGAGTATGTTTCGACTCATAAGCTCAGAAGAGATAGCGTAAAATTTCCTTTGCAAGGAGTGCAAAGTGGTTGCTGCAAGGTGTGCACAGTCACCTGCAAGAACCTAAGTCTTGCGTAAGAATCTGTTACAAGGAGTGCACAGATCTTAAATTCAACTAAGTGTCGAAGTAACTCTTTAAGGAGTCAAAAGAGAAGAAGGAGAGAAAGCTCAAGAGAGATAGCGGGAGAAATATTCAAAGGGAGTGAAGTTCTGAAGGTTTCACAAGTCACCGACTAAGATCCATCCAGGAGGGAGCGGGATCATTCCAGACTGTTGGATCTGGGTAAAGCGCACGAGTGTTAAGTCTCTGCATCCATATAGAAGCAAGGATTCACCGAAGTCCCGAAAAGACCAGGGACCATCCATCATCCAAAGGGACAGGTGGCGCAAGATCCATAACTTCGGAGAAAAAACACTTCGGGAGTTTTGTGGACAAGGAGAAAGTGAAATCGCCGAAGAGAAGACTATCGTTCATTTCAAAGGAGAAGCTATCTAGGAGGAGAACTTGTTCGGCGTCGGAAGATACAAGGAATTTTGTCATGTAGACGACCAACAGAAATCGACGAAGCTGAAAGGATTGATTTGGATCGTCCGTTCGATCAAAGTCTGTGGACTGTCGATTTGAGAAATCGGGGGGGAAGTCACTTCGAGGATTTTAGTTTAGGAATTGAAACTCCCAAACCTCGAAGAGGTGAAGTAAATCGTAGCCATCTGATTCAGAAGGAAACGTGGAAGAGATCCATGAATTTCGAGTAAAACCACTCTGAGAGAAAGTGAGTTTCCAGGATTTGAGACTCCCAAAGTCCGAAGAGCTGAAGTGAACCACAGTCATTGATCTGTGAGGGACACGCATTGCGGATCATTGACTTTTAGCGGGAGTATTGCGGAGGAAGGTAGAGTTGAGTGTTGAAACTCCCAAAGCCTGAAGGGCGAAATAAATCACATTCGTTAGTCAAGAGGCACCGTCCAAGATTGTGAGATCAACGGTCACGCTTTATTGCAGGGCCAGAAAGTGCTCGGACATTAAAAATCGGAGAGCGGACCGCAATTGAAACTACGGTATCAGCAAAGGGACATGTGGCAGCTGGAGGTGAATTGAAGGAAGAAAAGCAGTGTGGTCTCAAACCACTTTTGGTCGCTCTACAATCTCATGTTTACAGAAGGTCATAGCTCGAGGTCACATACAGGAGAAGGATAAGGAGATATGAGCTAGCGCCAAAAATTCGAGAGTTCAATAGCGTGAAGGAAGAGGTCGTGGGTGCCATAGAACCTGCACCTAAGGACTGAAAGGGCATGTGTTATATCATAAGTGATACCACTAAGGTTTCAGAGAGCCGATTTGGCTCGAAATCAAAGAACCTTGACCGGGAGGTTGCAGAGCCCCGAGGGAGAGTAAGGGGGTTTGCATCAAGTGGTATCAGAGCATGATTTCATCTATAGATTTCAAGCAAAGGAGATAAAGGAGATAGTCCGACACCGTCAAGTGGTATCAGAGCCTGAAATTGTTTTCAGGAAACAAAGAGGAGCTCGAAGGTGTACTCTGTGTGTGAGAGACAATCAACACAATGCCACCAAGGAGACCTGTGGAACCACCTTTGGCCAATCACACTGTAGAAAGAGAAATGAGAGATCTTCGTGCAATATCAGAGGTGATGGAGGAAACGTAGAGGAGAGCACCTGATGTTGGGGATATCAGTGATGCAAAGAGTGAAGAAGTAGAAGTCAAAGAAGTTGCAGGGGAAAATGTTGTCGAGGAACGCTTACTGAGAGCAGTTGTTAAATTGGGAGCTAGGGCCAAGATAGAGATCCCAATGTATGAAGGAAATTTGGATGTTGAAGAGCTACTCGATTGGATAAGATCCATGGAAAAATATTTTGACTATGAAGATGTCGATGAGGAGAAAAAGGTGAGACATGTTTTCACCAGGCTAAAAGAACATGCAGCACTATGGTGGGATGAACTGCAGGCTGAGAGGAGAAGTAAAGGAAAACATAAGATAAAGAATTGGGATAGAATGGTAGCCAAGTTAAAGGCTAAATTCATGCCCAAAGATTATCAAATAAATCTATTCAGGAAGTTGCAAAACCTGAGACACAAGGGTATGACAGTAAAAGAGTACACAAAGGAGTTCTACAAGCTGAATATTAGAACTGGACAGCGAGAGAAGGATGAGAAAAAAGTTTCCAGGTATATAAATGGCTTGAGATATGAAATCCAAGATGATATCAACATGATGTCAGTAAGAACAGTAGAGGATGCTTATCAGATTTCTCTGAAGGCAGAGGAGAGGTTGGCCAGGAAACAGAGTCAACGAAACAGAGCCAGAAGCCCAAGAAAAGGCAAGGGGGTTGTCCATGATAAGACACAAAAATCCAAAGATGGAACTGAGAAACCACACAGTCACTCAGAAAGAGGAGGAAGTTCTCGAGGAACACAAGGTGGTGGAAGAAGTTCTTATAGAGGAAGAGGAAGAAGCAGAGGAGGAGAAGTAAGGTTTTATGCCCGTGGAAAGACAAGACACATGTCTTGGGAATGCCCCAAGAAAAAGAAAGAAGGAGGAGGTGAAGCTCACATTTCGGAAGCACAGAAAAGGAATATTGAAGCAGAAGGTGTAGAGGATGTAACATCCCTCATGTTGAGGAAGGTCCTCTTAAAACCAGAGGAAGAAATTGAAAAGCCAGTGCAAAGGAACAGTCTATTCAGAACAACTTGCAAGACTAAAGACAGAGTATGCAAGGTGATAATTGACAGTGGGAGAAATGATAAATTAATATCCACAGGGATGGTGGATAAATTGGAGCTGGAGACAACTGCACATCCAAAGCCAAATAAAGTCTCATGGTTGCAGAAAGGACACCAGGTAATGGTCAATAAACAATGTCTCTTTGAATTTAAGATAGGAGGATATACAGATGAAATTGTGTGTGATGTGATTCCCATGGATGTATGTCATGTTTTGTTCTGAATACCATGGTAGTTTGACAAAAATGTCATTTGTGATGGTAGAAAAAAAATACACCTTAGAGAAGAATGGTAGGACACATATGTCGTTGCCAATAGAGGAGAAGAAAGTAAAAGAGGAAGCCAACACAAGAATACTTCTCACAGAACTCCTGAGAGAAGTCAAGAAGGAACATGAGATGTAGTTTGTTGTGGTGAGGAAACCCAGAGTTGTCCTTACAAGTACTTCGATGGATGATTTGCCTGAAGAAGTTCATGAGTTGTTGGATAATTTCGTTGACATAGTAGTGGACAAGTTGTCTAACTCATTTCCACCCATCAGAAGTATCAGCCATCATATTGATTTGATTCTAGGAGCAAATCTGCCAAACAAAGCAGCATACAGATTGACACCTCAAGAGAATAAGGAGGTAAAGAACCAAGTCCAGGATTTCTTAGACAAGGGTTTGGTTAAAGAAAGCCTGAGTCCATGTGCAATACCAACTGTGTTGAGTCCAAAGAAGGATGGAGGATGGAGAATGTGTACAGACTCGAGATCCATTAACAAGATCACCATTAGGTATATATTTCCTTTGCCAAGAATGGATGACTTAATGGATTGTTTAAGTGGAGCAAATTCCTTTTCTAAGATAGATTTGAAAAGTGGATATCGCCAGATAAGGATGAGAGAAGGTGATGAATGGAAAGCATCCTTTAAGACAAATGGAGGGTTGTATGAGTGGCTTGTTATGCCATTTGTCTTAACAAATGCCCCAAGTACTTTTACGAGGTTCATGAATGAAATACTGAAAGATTTCATCGGCAAGTTTGTGGTTGTATATCTGGATGATATACTAGTCTTTAGCAAGACTAAAAAGGAGCATTTGAGACATCTGACATTGGTGATGAGGAAACTACAGCAAGAGAAGTTGTTGATAAATCTGAAGAAGTCCTCTTTTATTAAGACATAACTCATTTACTTGGGTGTTGTGATCTCTTCAAATGAATTAAAGATGGATCCAGAGAAGGTGAAAGCAATCAAAGAATGGTCGTCACCAAGGAGTATGTTTAAAGTGAGAATCTTCCATGGATTAGCAAGTTTCTATAGGAAGTTCATCAAAAATTTCAGTGGAATTTGTGCACCAATGATGGATACAGTGAAGAAGAGGAACAAGTATTTTAGATGGACAGAGGAGGCCAAGAGGAGCTTCAATATATTGAAGGAGAAGATAACAGAACGACCAATTCTGATCTTACCAAATTTCGAGAAGACATTTCAAGTGAGATGTGATGCAAGTGGAGTTGTGTTTGGAGCAGTTTTGAGCCAAGATAATATGCATGTTGCATATTTCAGTGAGAAGTTGAATGAGACTAAGAGAAAATACTCCACATATGATAAAGAATTGTATGCCATAATTCAAGCCTTGAAAAAATGGAGGCACTACCTTGTTCCAAAAGAATTTGTCTTGTATAGCGATAACCAAGATTTGCAATTCATAACCAGACAGGAAAAATTAAATCAGAGGCATGCAAAGTGGATTGAGTTTATGTAGAATTTTACTTTTGTCATAAAACATATTTCTGGAAATGCTAACAAAGTTGTTGATGCATTGAGCAGGAGATGTTTGATTCTGCAAGAGTTTCAGGTAAAGACCTTAGGGTTTGAACACCTTAAGAAAATGTATAGTTATGATCCATATTTCAAGGAAGCATACGAAGCATGTGCAAATCATGTGCTGAGAGATAGGAGCCAGTGGACAGAGTATATGATTCAAGAGGGATTTTTTTTCAAGGGAAATCAGTTGTGCATACCAAAATTCTCAATGAGGGATAACCTTTTGAAGGAAAAACATAGTGGAGGATTGGATGGACATTTCGGCCATGATAAAACATTTGCATAGTTGAGCAGTTCATATTATTTGCCATGTATGCGGACAGAAGTGGTAAAGTTTGTGAACAGATGTAGAATCTGCCGACATGCAAAAGGAAAAAGACAGAACATTGGATTGTATCAACCATTGCCAATACCAGAGAGGCCTTGGGATGCAATAAGCATGGATTTTGTGTTGGGACTACCAAGAACACAAAGAGGATGTGATTCCACATTTGTGGTAGTGGATAGATTTTCAAAAATGGCACACTTTATCCCATGCCAAAAGACTAGCGATGCAACACATGTTGCAAATTTATTTTTCAAGGAAGTTGTTCGACTTCATGGATTACCCAAAAGTATTGTCTTAGACAGAGATACCAAATTCGTTGGTCATTTCTGGAGAACACTGTGGAAGAAGTTGGGGACAGATTTTTCCTTCATCTCAGCTTATCACCCTCAAACAGATGGAAAAACTGAGGTGGTGAACAAAAGTTTGGGAAACTTATTAAGGAGTCTGGTCACAGAGCATCATAATCAATGGGATCAAATTCTACCACAAGCAGAATTTGCATACAATGACTCACCAAAAAGGAGCACTGGAAAAATCCCATTCCAAATACTGTATGGAATGCAACCAAGAGGAGTAGATGAGTTGAGAGACTTGGAACAAAGTGAGTTTAGAAGCACTGGAGCAGAAGATTTTGTTGCAGAAATATAGAAGCTCCATAGCCAGATCAAAGAGTAGTTGTAGAACTCTAGCCAAGAGTACAAGCGCAAAGTTGATCAACATCGCAGAGAGATTCAATTTGAAGTAGGAGATCAGGTCCTGACACATCTCAGGAAAGAATGGTTCCCAAGGGGAACATATAACAAGTTGAATATGAAGAAGATAGGACCATGTAAAATCTTAAGGAAGTTTGATGTAAATGCCTATGAAATTGAGTTGTCAGATGATGTGGGCATATCACCCATATTCAACATATTAGACCTGTATCCTTATAGGGAAGATGACATAGAGAGATCAGAAGATCAGGAGAAGATTCAGTGAGAGAAGCATATGCATGTAGCAGAAAAACCATAGATGGAGAAGATCGTTGATTAGAGGATTGGCAAGAAGACCGGGAGGAAGACCTATTTTGAATATTTGGTCAAGTGAAAGGGACATCCAATAGAAGATGCCAATTGGGAAAATGAAGTTGATATCCAGAAGCATGGAAATTTAGTACAGGAGCTCATGGATAGGAGTCCATGAATTTTTGTCCATGGGAGTATGATGCAAGAGCGTAGCACACGTGGAGAGACAACTCAACACCTTAGAGCACCTTTGAATCATTTCGGAATCTTAACCGCTAGCGTTTCCTGCAAATATTTTTGAAATGATCGAAAACTGAAGAAGATCAAACACTTGGGAGATGAATGATCACGAATGATCTGGGAGTTTCACTCCCAGTCTTGCATGTAACAGAACTTAGGTAGTAGTTAGGTTTTGTTTTCGAGTAGATGAGTAGTCGGAGGGAACCCTAAGAACTCTTTGAGATAAATAGAGGTTTTGTATGCCATAATGAGGCTGCTACAAGTTAGTAGGAGATTGTTGTGATTGAGATTTTGTTGAGTTTTTAGTTGTTGTTTTATCATAGTTGTAGCCATTTACATTTGAATGAATATAACAAAGGAAAATTGATCCAATGCATGGTGTTTTTATTGTTTACAATCTCCTGTCATTTTGTTTTCATGAATGAATGAGTTGTGTCGTTGAGTATATGAAACTGTGAAGTGTTTAGATAAGTTTCGTTTTTCCTCTTCGTTGAGTTCATGCAAGGTGTTCATACAGTCTGCAAGGAATGTGTTGACAAAGTTTATTTCGACTTGGAAGCTCAAGAGAGATAGCGTGAAACTTTCCCTTTGCAAGGAGTGCAAAGTGACTGTTGCAAGGCATGCACAGTCGTTCGCGAGAACTTAAGTCTTGCGTGAGAATCTGCTACAAGGAGTGACAGAGTTTGTTTCAACTCATAAGATTAGAAGAGATAGCGTAAAATTTCCTTTGCAAGGAGTGCAAAGTGACTGCTGCAAGGTGCGCGCAATCACCCACAAGAACCTAAGTCTTGCGTAAGAATCTGTTGCAAGGAGTACACAGATCTGAAATTCGACTAAGTGTCGAAGTAACTCTTTAAGGAGTCAAAGAGTTGAAGGAGAGAAAGCTCAAGAGAGATAGCGAGAGAAATATTCAAAGGGAGTGAAGTTTTGAAGGTTTCACGAGCCACTGGCTAAGATCCATCCAGGAGGGAGCGGGATCATTCTAGACCGTTGGATCTGGGTAAAGCGCATTAGTGTTAAGTCTCTGCATGCATATAGAAGTGAGGATTTTCCGAAGTCCCGAAGAGACCAAGGATCATCCATCATCCAAAGGGATAGGTGGCTCAAGATCCATAACTCTGGAGCGAAAACACTTCGGGATTTTTGTGGACAAGAAGAAAGTGAAATCGTCAAAGAGCGGACTATCGTTCATTTCGGAGGAGAAGCTATTTGGGAGGAGAACTTGTTTGTCATTTTGGCGTCAGAAGATACAAGGAGTTGTGCCATGTATATGTAACAACCCTAATTAATTCTTTAATAAATATTAGTTTAATAAGTATTAGTTTAATAAATATTAGTTTAATGAATTATTAAAATAAGATTTTCTTTGAAGACTTTATTATAATATGATTATTATTGGTAGTTGAACCAATTTATGGGAGGGATAAGGTGGTTGAGTGATTAATGAAGGGAAGGCAGTGGATAAGGGAGAGGAAGGAAGATAAGGGAAGGGGAGGACTCGAGAAGGGGGATGCTTTTTTTTGGTGAAGTAAGATTTTCAATTCATGAGAGGGGGAGAAAAATTTGGAGAAGGGAGGAAGCAGTTTGGGACTATGTATCTATTTTGCATATGTTTGTGCTTACAGTTGAATTGAAGACTCTTATAGGGGGGGCACGTGTTGCTGGGAATTTTTGGGCTCGGGGGCCAGGAAACCGTAAGTAATCCTGGGGCTAAGGAGCTGGATAGGATGTTCCTAGTTGGCTGAGAGGTTAATCAATTTGGGTAGGATTCATCAACTTCAGTCTAGCTTCAGTTCAACATCAGTTTGAGGTAAATACATTTCATGTTGTTGTTCATGTTGTTCATTATTATTATGTTGTTGTTCATGTTGTTCATTATTATTATGCTTATGTTCATGATGTTCATTATTATTATGTTGTTGTTCATGTTGTTCATTATTGTTATGTTGTCATTATTATTATGTTGAACATGTTGTTCCTTATTATTTATTATGTTGTTCATTTTTTTTCATTCTGCTAGAACAAAATTTATTATGCTAGTAAATAAAGAAGTGATTAAGATAGAAGTAAATAAGATGGAAATTCTGTAAATATATTTATGTTTTATGAGGCCCTGTATGCACAGGCCTTACAGTAGACAACCAACAAAAATCGCCGAAGCCGAAAGGATTGATCTGGATCGTCCGTTCAATCAAAGTCTGTGGACCGTCGATCTGAGAAATTGGGGGGGGGAAGTCACTTTGAGGATTTCAGTTTAGGAGTTGAAACTCTCAAACCTTAAAGAGCCAAAGTAAATCGTAGTCGTCCGATTTAGAAGGACATGTGGTAGAGATCCGTGAATTTCAGGTAAAACCACTCCGAGAGAAAGTGAGTGTCTAGGATTTGAGACTCCCAAATTCCGAAGAGCCGAAGTGAACCATAGTCGGTGATTTCTGAGGGACACACATCGACAGATCGTCGACTTCGGGTGGGAGTACCGTGGAGGAAGTCAGAGTTGAGTGTTGAAACTCCCGAAGCCCGAAGGGAGAAACAAATCACATCCGTCGGTCAAGAGGCACCGTCCGAGATCGCAAGATCAACGATCACGCTTGATTGTGGGGCCAGAAAGTGCTTGGACATTAAAAATTCGAGAGCGGGCCACAATTAAAACTACGGTATCAATAAAGGGATACGTGGCAGTTGGAGGTGAATTGCGAGGAGAAAAGTGGTGTGGTCTCAAACCACTTTTGGTCGCTCCGCAATCGCCTGTTTACACGAGGTCACAGCTCGAGGTCACATAAGGGAGAAGGCTAAGGAGATAAGAGTTAGCACCATAAATTAGAGAGTTCAGCAGCGTGAAGGAAGAGGTCTCGGGTGCCATAGAACCTGCACCTAAGGACTAAAAGGGCCTGTGTTAAATCGTAAGTGAGACCACTAAGGTTTCAGAGAGTCGATTTGGCTCTAAATCGAAGATCCTTGACTGGGAGGTCACGCAGCCCCAAGGGAGAGTAGGGGGGTCTGCATCAATTTTTATCTCTTACCACCTATTAGTATGTAAATTCTTTGGACATTCAAAAACTTTATGCCCTGGTGTGTGGCACATATGTAACAAATCACTAGGGATCTTCTATCCCCTCTACCCCTAAAGTTTCCTCTTCCTTCAAAGGTTCCTCTGCCTCTAAAGGCCTTCATACTTCTCCCAAATCCTTGGTCTATGGAATTTTCACTACTACATCCCTCATTCTTAGTCCCACTCGCCAAATTGACACTTTTTGCAACCTCCATATCCACTCTTTCACCTCTTCATTTGATCTTTGACCTCATAAACTCATCTATATTTTCACACATATAACCAAATATCCAACAAGTATAGTAAGGTATGGTCATTGATCAAAATTCTTTAATTTCCTTTTATTTAATGATTAAATGTAATTCTTGAAAGCTCATGACTAATTATATTATATTTTGAAGCATACTTTGATTTCAGCAGCAGATTAAATATCATGGAAGATTTTCTACACTCCAGGTGCTCCCAGCTTGCTCAAGCAAAACCGAATATTCCAGCTCAACTCTCATTGATGACTCGCGTATAATCAATGAGATCTTCATCTCTCATCACTACGTGCCATAGAGATGAAGATCTGTTATTAGATAACGAGTTTTTCGGGCATGAGAAGTTACTCATTAATTGAAGGAATCATTTACCTTCTATAAATTGTTGTGTATTAAATAGAAGATAGGCTCTGTCACTAGGAAATCGGGATTAGTTATCTAGCTCCTGAGCTATAAAAACAATGGAATGAAATGTAATAAACAATGAATATCATATAGAAGAATTGCGCTACTCAAGTGCTGGTTTTCTGAATTTAACGGAGATCGACTCATACAATGTTGTTTTTAGTATTTTAAGTAATGATACATATGTTTCTTTAGACTGTAATCTGATTTATTTTCTATTGTTAATGTTCTCTTTTACATATCTGTAGCTTAGAATTTAGTCTGCAAGTCACTTAGGAACTTGTGGCTTTCTTGGCAAGGATCCACCAAGAAAACCATAAGCCCTTCCTTTGTAATTTTAGCTTTTATATAGAATAGTTATGTTAATTGTTGCTTCCTGTTTTCATTAAAAGTAAGAATTGTCCTTAAATTTTAGTAGCTGTAGAAATCAGATTTGTACATGTTAGAATCTATTTCTTGTTGTTTGATTGTTGTTGAAGTAATATGCACAGTGTTTTCCAGTTTAGAAACGAGCTCAGATGTTTGGATAGATCGATTTAAAAGGATTATTTTTCTCAGTTTCATAAGTTCAATTCAATTTGATGTAGCTTTCAATTCTCGTTTAAAGTCATATGTTGCTTCTGAAAATTTAAGTTTCTAAATGGAATAGACTTAGTTGTATTTTCTTTTTAAAATTAGAAAATCTTACTCTGTTTTCTGTAACGTTATATAGTTTTCTGTTACTTGGTTTAGTTTCTGAGTCACGTTAAATAGATAAGTTTTCAATTAGGTAGATGCTTTAAATCGAGATTACTTTTGAAGATAGTTTTAGAAGTATTTTGTTTCTATAATTAGTATAGAACTTAGATTTGTATGCTTTATAGAATTTAGATATTTAGTTAGTATTAGAATTTTGAATATTGAATAGAATTAATGAATTTGAAATATTTGCATCAAAGTAGTTTGAATGATTTTTAGATTAGAGAAGATTAAAATTATAATAGATTAGATTAAGAGTAAATTAGATTAGAGTAAATTAGAATTAGGATAGGCTCTAGTCCTACACATATTTGTGCCTCAAAGTTTACCTCCCTGGGTTGACAATTTATGGAGGCTATTTGTAGTAATATAATTAGCTTGACATTTTGGCTCGTTGCTGGGGAGGCACTAAAAAGGACTGGAGATTAGATTTTACGAAAATTTCTTTCAAATAGAAATGTTTTAGTTTAATGATTTCATAGTATTATATTGCTTTCATTTCTAATTAGCTTGCATAAGTAGTACTGTTTGAATACTAGGTCAGTAGCACCCACAACACTTAATTTTAATCTAGTTTCTTTACTTTAGAGTTATTTACATTTTATTTTTATTTTTTTAATTTTGCAAATAAGTTAAATTAGCTTTAAAATTCAAAGTTTCAAAACATTTAGGTGTTGTAAGAACCTTGTTACCAATCCACCTATGGAGCAGGACAACTGAACCAGAACAAGTTTAGAGATGTTCAAAAACTTGTTGAGCAGAGAAGGGCTTATTACTACAAGGGGCTTTCTCAAGCCTTGTTATAGTATCAGATCCATATCTGAAGATGAATCCATCTTTCAAATTGAGCAGCAAATCAATAAGTGTCCTCAACCTGAAGACCTAGACCTATTCATCTATGCTTCCTCATTTGATGAAGGAGCTCAAGAATCATGGGAAGGATCTGAGGAAGAAGAACAACTAGAACCTGAAATTGCAGAATTTCTTGCTTGCTTGGGACCAGAGGAAGAATACCAGCTTGGCTTGAAAATCCTAGCAAATCAAGGATCTATTAAAATATGGACTGACACAGTTTGTCCATTACATCCTTTTACTTTTCAGCAATTTTTGAAATCAAGATCATATGAGGAGCTGGTTCTTTATAGCTGGACATTTGTTCATAAACACTGCGTGAACAATCATGATTTAAAAATCCTGATTTGTAGGTGGTTGCACTGGAAGTATGCATACACTTGAAAGAACATTTTTACTTCCAGTAGAATAGGATAGAATAGCAAATAAAAAATAGGAATAAAAGTAAAGAGAAAAATAAGCTTTACTAAGAAAACCAGTTTGTTTGGCATAGTCTAGCAGAGGTCTAGTTAGAAAACCAGGTGACTGGCTAGCTAGACTCCATAATAAAGTTTGTTGGTGCCTACTTTATTTCTTCAAAATCATGTTTGATCGGTGCTCAGCTAGATGATGGAATATTCATTAAGGTTTTCCTTCCAGCAAGTTTCAACCCATCGACTCAATATCATTTTCTGGGTTTGAAACTTGAGACATTTTTCAGATACCTTGGAGCCTGCATGCCTCAATGGCAGGTATCCTTGTCATTTTCTAAGGAAATACATTAATGTTTCTTGGCAAAAGAATTCTACAGTTCATTCGACTTCAACAAATTTATTCATGACTGTTTGAATGTATCTAGTGCCTTGATTCCCATTGACATCAAAGGTGGGATATCTCACACTAGTTAACAACTTTCCTTATTGGTTGGTAATCCAGTGACTTTTACCTATGTTCGACATCAACAAAATCTATTCACATAGGTAGATCTGCACAAAAATGAAGTATTTGGATGAAGACTTTGTAGTTTTGGTACTCATGCACAATTTCATTAGTTTGCAGTTTTGAAGAACAGTTTATTCTTCTGGACAGTAACATTCAGCATAGTGGACAGCCTATCAAAAGAGAAATCCTCAGTCTTGTAGCAACACAATCTTTGGAGCAAAGAAAAAATAGGAAATTGTATTCTGTTACAGAAATCTCATTCTGCCACAGTACCTACAACATGCAGCAGAAGCCTAACAGTCCAAAGTATTTCTAAAAAATTTGTTCCTGAAGGGTAACATTGATCTAAGGTATGAATCTTTATTGGAATTTATTTATTTCATTAAATTTAAGGAAATTTTACTATGAATTATACCTACGATACTTGCTAAGCCTATGTCCTTCTACCTTTTGAATGTCATCATATAGCCCATATCCACCTCTGTTTGTCATCATCATTCTATAACTATCCTTATATCTTATAAATAGATCTTCATCTCTATGGCACGTAGTGCCTAGAGATGAAGATCTTATCACTTTAAAAATATATGATGATGATTTCTATTATCCATGCAATCCTCACTTCATTCCTTCATGATCTCATACACAACAAGTTCATCATTATACTGACAATTCAATATTGTCATAAAACCTCTTACGCGCCATGCATTTGAATGATAGTGAAGTACGAGTCAGGATTATCAAATTACTACTAGAATCAAAGCATTAGAAGCTTCAAAGAACTCTGTTGAGACTTGTTCACATGCCTATTTGATAACCTTCATCATTTTCCTAGCTTATGTTTCATCCTCTGTTTCCTATCGAAATTACATTCTCAGAACAGATGGGGATGAAGGGAGTTGAGCATCATGAACCAATATCTATCTCTGTGCTAGAAAACTTTCCTGAGTTCAATGCATGCAAAGAGAAATTTGAAGGCACCTGGTATCAATTCTTTCAGAAATTTAAGGGGTATGAAGATGAAATCAGCCTGTATTTCGCTCAGGGATTTGATGGGAAAGTAGTGCACATTGGCAATTTTATCATGACAGTGTCTGAGAAAACAGTTTCTCGTGCCTCTGGCTTACCTTGTCGAGGGGAACGTTGGTTTAAAAATAAACCCATAGAGCGTGCAGTATGTACCTGATTCTTAAGGAGGAGCATCAGACTGCAAACTGGAAGAAGGGTTTCCCTTGTGATTGGATGTAGGATGAATGGCGCAATGTGCTTTATGTGTTGCAAAAATACTTGACTTGTGAAGGGAGGTATGTAATTACTCTGAATTACCATGCCCGCCTTCTCTTACATTTTGAAGCCGAATTGGAAATGAATTTCTCATATTTCTTGTGCAAAAGCCTAGCTAAAATGTCAAGGTGGGTTCAAAAGAATTATGGAAACCCCTATAACAGCCTCTGCCATCATGGATTGATCAAAATTCTCATTGAGGATGAGTTGTGTCTCTAGAGGGATAATTGGGATAATTTTGTAACCAGGATTCGGGGCCTTCCTTCACCTAGAAGTCTTCCTTCTACTTGGGTCGTCGTCAATTCTGAAGGTCATAGGGTCAAAACCCTTCCTGTCCGAAATCCAGAACTGCCTCTGATCAATATTTTTGCTTCTTTCCTACAAAAATTAAAGAAGCAACGAAATTTACCTGAAAACCCTACTGTTGCTAAACCCTCAGCACCTCGTCGTGTCACGAGAAGTATGACTTTCAAACCCTCCAACTTACCTCAAAATGCACTTCCATCAATCTTCATAAATTTGGATGATTCCCCTAAGGTAGACCTGGAACCTTCTAAGAAGAAGAAAAAGCTCTCTTCAGACCCTTCTCCTGTGCTCGAACATGATTCTCCTCAAAACAATTTCCTTGAGTTTGATTTTCCTTCGTTTAATCTTCCTAACAAAGACTCTCCTAAATTTGAATATGCTAGGCCTTCTCATGACCCACTGTCTTCTAAATCTGGTCATGTCGAATATGACCCTAAGCTATTCGATCTCCATCAATTCGACTATGGCACCCCTAAAGACGACCTGCCCAACACTGAAATCCCTACTACTGTGCCCACAACCTCTATCAGTGATCAAATCCAGAAGAAGAACGGAGAAATAGAGGGGCTTCGAACAACATTAGAAGAGTATACTGTTTTGGATCGGTACATTAAGGATGAGAATGAACGGTTGAAGGTACCTGTCAGAAAATACAAGGAAGTCATTGAAGAACTAAGGTCATGTGGCCTTCAACTTGCAGAGAAATATGAGAAGGTGAGCACCAAGCGCAAGAAGACCATTTCTGAGAATAAACGTCTTGAAAAGGTAGGAAGGACTTGGAAGACAGAGGCATTGAAACATCTTGCTCATATCAGTATGTTAAAAAAGAAGCTCAAAGACAGCAGAGAACAGGCTAAAAGGGAGTTGCACATCATTGTTAATACATCTTAAGTTTTGTTTGGAGAAAGGATGCAACACAGTTTTGAAATTTTGAAGATTTTCAAAAGGGCATGTTTGCATGAGGACATGCAAATACACAGGCGTAGGGGAGATGTTGGCTCACCAAATTGACACTTTTTGCAACCTCCATATCCACTCTTTCATCTCTTCATTTGATCTTTGACCTCATAAACTCATCTATATTTTCACACATATAACCAAATATCTAGCAAGTATAGTAAGGTATGGTTATTGATCAAAATTCTTTAATTTCCTTTTATTTAATGATTAAATGTAATTATTGGAAGCTCATGACTGATTATATTAAATTTTGCAGCATACTTTGATTTCAGCAGCAGATTAAATATCATGGAAGATTTTCTACACTCCAGGTGCTGCCAGCTTGCTCAAGCAAAACCAAATATTCAAGCTCAACTCTCGTTGATGACTCACGTATAATCAATGAGATCTTCATCTCTCAACACTACGTGCCATAGAGATGAAGATCTGTTGTTAGATAACGAGTTTTTCGGGCATGAGAAGTTACTCATTAATTGAAGGAATCATTTACCTTCTGTAAACAGTTGTGTATTAAATAGAAGATAGGCTCTGTCACTAGGAAATCGAGATTAGTTATATAGCTCCTGAGCTATAAAAACAATGGAACGAAATGTAATAAACAATGAATATCATATAGAAGAATTGCGCTGTTCAAGTGTTGGTTTTCTGAATTTAACGGAGATCGACTCATACAATGTTGTTTTTAGTATTTTAAGTAATGATACATATGTTTCTTTAGACTGTAATCTGATTTATTTTCTATTGTTAATGTTCTCTTTTACATATCCGTAGCTTAGAATTTAGTTTGCAAGTCACTTAGGAACTTGTGGCTTTCTTGGCAAGGATCCACTAAGAAAACCATAAGCCCTTCCTTTGTAATTTTAGCTTTTATATAGAATAGTTATGTTAATTGTTGCTTCCTGTTTTCATTAAAAGTAAGAATTGTCCTTAAAGTTTAGTAGCTGTAGAAATCAGATTTGTACATGTTAGAATCTATTTCTTGTTGTTTGATTTCTATTGAAGTAATTTCTAGTTTAGAAACGAGCTCAGATGTTTGGATAGATCGATTTAAAAGGATTATTTTTCTCAGTTTCATAAGTTCAATTTGATTTGTTGTAGCTTTCAATTCTTGTTTAAAGTCATATATTTCTTTTGAAAATTTAAGTTTCTAAATGGAATAGACTTAGTTGTTTTAAAATTAGAAAATCTTACTCTGTTTTCTGTAATGTTATATAGTTTTCTGTTACTTGATTTAGTTTTTGAGTCACATTAAATAGATAAGTTTTCAATTAGGTAGATGCTTTAAATCGAGATTACTTTTGAAGATAGTTTTAGAAGTATTTTGTTTCTATAATTAGTATAGAACTTAGATTTGTATGCTTTATAGAATTTAGATATTTAGTTAGTATTAGAATTTTGAATATTGAATAGAATTAATGAATTTGAAATCTTTGCATCAAAGTAGTTTGAAAGATTTTTAGATTAGAGAAACTTAAAATTATAATAGATTAGATTAAGAGTAAATTAGAATTAGGATAAGCTCTAGTCCTACACATACAGTGTTTGTGTCTCAAAGTTTACCTCCCTGGGTTGACAATTTATGGAGGCTATTTGTAGTAATATAATTAGCTAGACAACCTCCCTCATTCTTAGTCCCACAACTCAGTCCTCTTCAGATTACACTTCTACCTCTACCTTTACCTCTCACTATTTTTCCACGAGTACTTAGTTGCTTCTTTGACAACTTCTCCTTGACCTTCAAGACAAATCTGGCAGGCTTCTCCGACTGTCCTAATTCTCATTATGCTCAGCTCACCTTGAGTAGCATACCTCAGAGCATTGATATATCTAGCCACAGCCTCCTCTCCTTCATCACTATGCCCAGACCTAATAGACAACTTATAAAATTTCCTGTGTGTGCTCCTTTACAGTCATCTCCTTCTACCTGAGGATCTGTAGCTTCTTGAACAAATTCAGAGTATAGTCTATAGGTAGAAACTTACCCTAGTTTAGCCACCATTTTGTCCCAGGTTTTGATTTTGTCTTTGCCTTTCCAACTCGACATTGTCCCACCATAAGGATGCATGTCCTTTCAGCGTCATGTAGGCCATCTTCACTCTTTTATGGTCTTCAATTTGCTCTATGCCAAAGAATTTTTCCATGTGTCTTATTCAGTCAATTAGTTCTAGGTTTAGACTCCCTAAATAGGTAGGGGTTTCCATCTTGGGTTTTAGTCTCAAATCTGTCTAACACTTTAATGTTTCTCTCTTCTGGGTCTTCGACTATCTCAGCTTCTTACTGTGAAATTTCAACCTCCTATTCATCATCACTCACATCGTGAACTTCTGCTACAACTCCTCTTCTCTAAGCTATCTCAATGGCTTCCAGAGTAGCTTGAATAGCTCTCAATGCCTAAGCTACATCATCTGCAAGGCCACCACATTGCCTTCTACCTCTCCATTGCATGCTTGTTACTCTTCTATTATATATTCTGCTACCTCCTGCACAAATTCCCCTTCTTACAGTTCTACGCAGCAAAACCTCCTTGCTGGAACTTCAAATTCCTCCAAAAACAATTCTAGCCAACACTCTCCTCAACCAGAGTTGTTCTCTTTCAACGGGATAAACCTACTCCGATACCAAATTTGAAGCAACCCTGTATGTATTAAAAGAAAAATCACCAACAAGACTGCAAATTGGAAATTAACACCCAGAGCACACAACACCAATTTAGAAGTATTCATACAAAATTCTAGCTTAAGTGGGCACCATGCACACACAGGCAAGTTCATTATCAGATTTATATGAATTTTCGGAAGGAAAATTGTAAATTACAACATTAAGGTTTAAAAGACTTCAGCAATCAAATAAAATTTACCGACAACCCTCTCATATAAGTCTAAGACAGGCATTACAATTGCTTGAGAATTCTTAAAACCTGAAATTTACTCTCCCTTTGTTTCTTCATCCCCATTTCACTGAGTAGCCTCTCTTCTTTTTCAAAGAGCTTTCCTCGAGCTCCTTTATTATCCATTTTTCCACTGTTATGCGCCCTTGCTCTCTTCCTTTTTCTTCACACAATCTCTTCTAATCTTCCTCTTCCTTTTTTTAACTTGTGTAATAATATTAAAAAAAATTCCGCATTAGTTTAACAACCGTCATACATACTAAAAAAATGTAGCACTTAAACTAATGCCAGGTATGCTCTCAATCTGCAGACGAATAAGTTTATTAAAGGGCATTGGCTCTACAGGAAATATGCAACGGTTAGGAGGGATTTTGGGAGGACAAAGCAATCGGCCTCACCCAAGCTCGTGTGCCTCCGAAATGGACCATCCGATCAAGGAGGGGCAGATCAACAGTGAGAGGTGTTAGAATTAATGATTATGTTGAGTTGGAGATTGGTTTGAAGATTTGTAGGAGGATGTTGAGATATTCTCTCAACCTATCCCTCTAAAGTGGAGTTAGTTGGATCTGAATCAGCTATATATGTAGCTATGTATGTGTGTAACAGTAAAGTAATACAATCAATTATTTTGTGAATTATTTTCTTTATTGCCTCTGCTCTCTTAAATTAAATGTGGTATGAACAAACGACCACAGCTCTCTCACAGGAGAATTTTGGAATATATGAGCAATGTGAAATGAATCGGCTAACATGGGTGTAGGTTATAGTACTATGTGCGTGAATGGAAGAGTTTCCTTGCGGCTGTGGAGAAAGGTCAACGAAGTTTCAAATTTGTTAAAATATACCAGCCGTCGTGAAAGGGCCATCATCAAAAGAAAGAGCGGAAGCCACAATTCTACGTGGGAGGTTGAAGAGCAGGAATGCGAAGTCGCGTTGACATCTCCGTGGGAGAAGAGCAGTTGTCTTAGATCAAAGAAAAAATCCTTTGTATCATTTTAAAAATTGTTGCCATTGTAGCTGGAGAATCATGTATGAAGATACAAAGCCGCCTAGACTGTCAGATCTGTGAAGTATGCATGTGTGAGTGAGGTTGTTGAAGGATATACACGGTCGTGGAGGAGCCATCATCCCAGAAGAATCCGTTGCTGTCAAAATCGCTGCCAGCCTGCGTGTCCACGATAATTGAAAATTGGTGAGGAGTTGTCTTTGTCAAAGAAAAAATCACTGTATCATTTAAAAAAATTGTTGCCGATGTAGCTGGAATCGTGTATGAAGAGAGAAATCCGCTTAGACTGTCAGATCCGTGAAGTATGCATGTGTGAGCGAGGTTGTTGAAGGATATACACAACCGTGGAAGAGCCATCATCCCAGAAGAATCCGCTGCTGTCAAAATCGCTGCCAGCCTGCGTGTCCACAATAGTTGAAAACTGGTGGGATCAGCGAGTGGAAAGTTTTCTCCATGGAATGGATATCTACAGTGATACGATGGTTGAAGATGACATACTGAGAGAAATCTGGTTGAAACTTCAAGACGAGGAGCCCAATTTGACATGGAGCGGATTATCATCACTCGAAGATAGTGAATTGATGCAATTGTGGCAAAGCTGCCTGCCCACCGTCCAATAGAGATCTTGTGAAATTTTGTGTGACTGCGTGGGATAGAAGCCTGCAGTGAATTTTCTATAAAGAATAAAATTTTCATTGTTGCATGGAGATTAAATATATGCAGAGGATTATTGTGTGGTGTGTATTTGTAAAAAGAAGGTCATTTTGGAGGATTGATTGTTGAATACATTCCGTAACTAGAGTACTTTCCTACAAAACTGTTGAAATTTATTCTTCGGGGTTATTTTACAGATGGAAGTATTTCAATAAGGTGGTTTATCTAGACTCTTCTTCGGGGGTGTCAAGAATCTTTGATCCTACAAATTCATCAAAGATGGTCAGAAGTGTTTTTATCTTAAATGGGTCGAGAGGGAAGCTCGAAGTTGTGGAGAAGAAAGAGCGTAAACCGAGAGATTTCAGAGTGG
>SNQJ01S0032369.1:72360-92516 GCA_010110895.2 Picea sitchensis
GGGCCATTTGAAGGTTTACTTTAATATTTTTCAAAGTTTTCTTAGTATTTTCTATATGTGAGCCTACTTCTTGTACTTTAGAATGTTCCTACAAAAAGGACGATATACTTGGAGCTAGTTATCCATAAAGAAATTCAAATGGATACATCTTAGTAGATGTATGATAGGTGGTATTATACCACTATTTTAGTAGAGGAAGCCATTTGACCCATTGAGATTGCTTGTCTGGGGAATAACAATGAAAATATCCCTCTAAACATGTGTTACCTATTTATATTTGACCATCTTGTTAAGGAGGATAGATTCCATTATATCAATAGGAGGGATTAAACCCAAGGACGAGGTCCAATTAGACTCCTCCTTGTTTGGTTTGGAATAATCCTTTGGGTTATTGGTCAGGAAATCGTTCAATGGGATTTAAGAGTGGTTTATATTTACCTCTTCCATTTTTTTTTTACTCTTTTCTTTGTTATATTTTCTTACTCCATAAACATAAATAGTTAATATGTTTGAGGAAATATTCCCTAAGGTTAACCATCAGGAACATAAAGCAAAGAAAAAATGTGTTGGGTTCTTTGAAGAAATAATTCTAGTAACCAATCATTATTAAAAGGGGAAACATGCAAAAAGAATGAAATGACTTATTTCTCTTGAAGGTAACTCTTAAATAAATAAGGACATAGAATACACAAGAAACTATTTTAGATTTTTTCAAGAAATAATTCTATGAAATATTTAGTTACAATGCTATCCCTACAAACATATAATCATTCGGTCTTTTGCTCAATCAGTAATCATAAAAAAAATTCGATAATTGTTGAAACTTTGAATAAGAGTTGAGAACTTTATTGTAAATGAAATTAAAGAATATTTGTACTAATACCTAGTAGTTTAGGAAAATAAACAAGATAACTTAATCAAATTGAAAATCTTACAAGACATGTCAGAGATAATAATCAAGTGTATAATAATCCATGGTCAAATCAATCCACAAAATTGTTCTATAGAACGTTTTCCGGCCCCTTAGGAGATTCTATATTAATCTTGAAATATTTTTTTATTACAATAGTCAAAATTTATTGTTTCCAAAGGTCCCTTCTAAATGGTCAACTAGTTTATTTATACTTGTTGGGGGTCCTAAAAATAGTAAATTCTTGAAATTATGAAATGTCTAAAATTAAAATAGAGTCAAGATGACTTGGGTGAACGACGAGATCTAGGACTTGCATGCTTTTCCAAACAATATGACCACTGAGAGAAACGTTCAACAAAATTGTTAACATATGAGAACTTGTATTGATTCGTCGACATGCTCAATGCATGTTGACCTTTTCTAAAACAACCAATGTACTTTTCCATTCTCTTTGTTAACTGGTCCAAATGATAAAAATATTGAATTTTTCAATGGTGTATTTATGTATGTTTATCCACTAAACTATCAATATCTTGTGAACCTCTTTCTTATACTCATCGACACTTCTTTGCAACCCTTCTAAAACCTCCTCTATCAGTTGGAACTCTGATGGAGACCTAAAAGATGGTATTTAGAGGTCAGTCATTATTTGATTTATTTTGTCCCAAGCATGATTACAAGTATCCCATTCCTCTTCCACTCTTTCTTTCGGCTCATCCATAATGTTGGACCAGTATTGTGCAGCCAAATACATCTTGGAGATAATTTTTTCGGAAAATATCTATATGCCATGGTATTCATTTCCTTTCTCCTATTGTAACTGATCCAAAAAGGATCCAGAGAAGGCTAAGAATAACTCAGAACTCACAGAGGCAACTCAGAATGCTCATAATGGCTCTAGCAGACAGAGAAAGGGAAAACATCAAAAGTTTCCAAAACTTAGTAAAAATGACATGATCGTGAAGATCACATCGCAAGATTTCTAATGGTGCAAACGACTCGTCAAACAGAGTTACAGTTTGAAAGATATTCGTGGTCAAAGTTGTGGTCAAACAGGGTCAATCATCAGGAGGGCACATCATAATCCGTATTGTTGACGTTAGCAGCTAACATGGTAAGGTGATGTCATCATATGGGATCTTGACATCATCATGCCATGTGGCATCACCAGAGGCTGCTACGTGTCACCCGCCAATGGACTTTTCAGGGGTCCATGTGGACTAATAAAAAAGTGCCACATGTCACCCCTAGGTGACGCCATGTGGCACCACCCAGGAAGCACCATGTGTCAGTACGGAGTGATAGGGCAACAACATTAGCATACGGGTGTACCTATCAGTGGGTGCCACGTGGACCAATCACTGGGAGACACGTGGCATACTGGAAATGTCCAATATTGACCCATGAACGAATTTTTGTTTTAAAAATATGGCGGGTCTGCCAAATCTAGCGGACCACGCCAATGTTAGCAGTCGGTGGAAGTATCGATAGAGGATCCAATAAAATTAGCGGGAAACAGATATATTGCAACATATATATATAAACCAATGTTTAAAATTGGAGACCGGTGGGATTCAACCCTGGAACCTCTGCAATACCCAACACCTTTACAACTCCGCCCTTAACCAATGCGCCACCGATGCCACTTGGTATATCCGACTGTAATCATTACTCAAAAGGTACAATTTGCCCAGAGGCAGGGGGAGGCGTAGACCGTATGGACGTGCAGGCACATATTTTGAGACAAGACTATCATAATTGCAGGTTTTAGAGGGCACAAAAATCGAGACAAAATTCTTCTTGGGCTTGGGAGTGCCAAAGTCAGATCAGAGCGTGGAAATAGTCGTTTTTGGGTAATTCGATGCCACAAATCTAGTGGTGATGTATTTTTTCTGATCTGAGCATTATTTATGTAGCTTGATTTCAGAATGAGGTATATCCATGTATTTGGAAAATTCTTTTGTTGAGTTAATGAAAGAGCCTACCCATTTGAGAGTAGGACTCGGAGACATATTCCACCAGGGATGAACTCCGTTATCAAGTTTTTGTGTTCAGATCCGATGCTTATGTCTCTTCATTTTTAAGTTTTCCCTTCTTTAATGGTGCACTTTAATTTATGCTCATTTAATGAAATTATTTATAAGTCACGATGAAACGATCTTGGATCATGTTGGTATCAGAGCAATCATCTTTGACTTGAATTGTTGAGTGTGAATGCTTACTAGGGCCAAGCATAAGTAGGGTGAAGGAACTCTTAATACTTTCAATCCCGAAGTTGGTTGTGTATCCAAAAGGAAGAAAATGGAAGAAGAGGACAAGCGTGATGAACAAGAGAAAAACTTCCACATGGTATTTTATCACATTTTAGAAATGGTTGAGCGAATGTATGGATATTATGAGAAGAGGATGAAGAAGAAAGGGAAGAAAAAGGAACAATTTGTCCATCTACACCAAGACAAAGATTTGAAAATACTAGAAATCACCTGGATATACCAAGACAAATTTGCAGATACTACAAATCACCTAGAGGTTGTGTGAGATGGGCAACTTAAAACAAAGGAGCGCTTCCTGCAAATGTAAAAAAATTCAATTAAAATAATTACAAGGAAGGCTTTTACCTATTGACAACTTCGAGATTAATCCTTCTTTTAATGAGGAATTGAGAATGGATAAAGTAGATTCTTTCAAAAGGGAATATTATTCGTCATCACACATATTGAAGGGATATGATTTAATATTGTATCATCATTGCATCTCAAAAAACAAGTGTTAGTCATTAGGCGAAGAAATTATCAATTTTTACAATTAGTAATTTTTTAATCGTCAAGTAATTTTCCTTTAGTTACGGTTGTTTCTAACTTTTCCCATTCAAATGTTTCACTTTCTTGTTGTTTCTAATATGGTAATGATACATTGAATGTTTCCAATCTGCATGTTTTTCTAGGCTATTCCCATTTCTCCATTCTCTGCTCTGTGCACTCTTAGTTCCTCTGCACTCTCATCGACACTCTGTGGATGGGGCTTTGTCATAGAGTCCATTGGATCTACTCCAAGACCATCAAGAAACTTTGCAAAGATCGGACAACCATGAGGATCTCGATGTTGTTAGCCTATGGCTTACCTTAACCAATCACTAAGTCTAATTGTCACCTATATTTGTATTATTCATTTAGGATATTAGTAATATATCCTCAAGTGATGACTAATGATTTAGTTAAGATTGCCTAGCCTAGTCATCATGCATGATTTTAGGATCTAAAGAAATTTTTTCTATGAGGTGGCATCACCCATTGTACTATAAATATGTACCATTGGTTTGAATACAAGAGTGTTGGATAGTATGCTTTTTCCGTCATCTTGTTGTTATTATGTATATTTTATCAATTGGTATGAGAGCCATGGTGAAAAGAGGATGAAAATATCTGAGTTCTTATGGTATTAAGGGCCTAATAGCCTCTCCATGATGAAGACATGGTGAAGAAATGGTGAAAATATCAGAGCCATCGTGAAAATTGTGAAGGAAGAGCAACGATACTAAGTGAAGTTTCGTTTCGAGGACCGTATCAAGGACCATATCAAGGACTGTATTGAGGACCATATCAAGGATTGTATTGAGGACTGTAACACAAACCAGATCTATTTTTAGTCTAGATTTACTTTTCAAGGAATATTTTCAAAGATGAGAATGGACCCTTGATCTGACGATTGATCTGGTGGACAGAGAATAAAGAAAATATGAAACACTGGAATTACACGCAATCCAAGGAGAAGACATTACTGAAGGGGAAATTCGTTGATTTTGGACTCCCTGTTGGTAAAAATTATATTTATCTTTCAATATTTATCTGTTTTTCACGATTTCAGTTGCATTGGAAGCTAGATTCCAAGGCGCACCAAAGGGTATTTTTTTTTTGTCAAGATTCACCTCTTTTTTAAATATGTTCATCTCGTAAGAAACAGATTTTGTCTAATTGCGAAATATGTAGCCATGAGAATGCATATTTCAGCCTCCATACAAAGACAAATTAAGCATATAGCATAGCGTTGGAAAGGTATTTTATAGATCTATCAAATACTTCCAAGTATTGATTTAAAAAATCAATGTTTAAAGATAAAAACTTGTTGATAAAATTTGCCTCAAAATGGAAAACGAACGCTACAAATGAAAAACAATTTTTTCTCTGAAGAAAAGCTTTTGTTTTCTGTGTTAGAGATTGCAAATGGAACACCTAGGTTATTACCCAAATGGGTATCTTGAGTTTTTTCGATTGATTTTTTCTTAATGAGATTTTATCCACAAAATTTCTTAGGGTTTTCCCAAGTTATAATGTCCAACGATCTGATCTTGTATTCAAAGTTCTTATTTGCTGGGATATGAGTCCAAGTTGTCCAAGTCTCTATGTTTATTTGATTCCCCTTTGACCCTGCATTTGTTTCTGTGTATAATTGTTGACCGTTGACAGAGAAAGATATGGGAGAGTCGGGCCAAATTATAACAGACTTTATCAGAGAAATGCCACTGTGGTACTCAATTGTCTCTTGAACCTATGGCAAATGCCATTGTCCCAACATATGCATATTCCATGAACATCTTCTTTGTGACCTAGGAGCTCGCATCATTGAAGATATGGACCAGAATCCATCCCCATTGCTTTGATTCGCTTTGCAAAATGTTGAGCCAAGAAAGTGGTTAAACGTGTAGAGAAAATCAAGCGATTAAAGGGAAAAAAATGGAAAAATGTTTGACACTTAACAATCCAGACATCACATCTTCCACCAGGAGAGAAACAAATCTACTCAAACGTTTTTTATAGATTCGCTCAACAATTCATTCAACAATTTGCTCAAACAAAATTCCTCTTCAAATCTCCTCCACGATTTTCTCAACTAAGACCACGATTTTCTCATCAAATCTCCTGCACGATTGGTTCTCGTTCTCTCTATAGATGTGCTCATGCATGATATTCACATCTCAACAACTTCCTTGTTTTTTAACCCCCTTCTGCGTGATTTTGGTGTACATTTTTTCAATTGATATTAAATTATCAAAATCATTGCAAATTGTTTTGTTCATATTGAGGTCTGGATGAAGGACCAGATGGAGGACTAGATGAAGGACCAGAAATTGTTTCAACGTAAAGATATGGAGGTGAGTAAATGTAATATTTTTTTCTCATTAGTAAATGTATGAGTGAAAGATGTTCATTATATATTTATGACTTAGGAAAATTTGTAAGTGAGTGATGAACTGAGGTTGTAAGAAACTCATTTTTTGATAAGACATTTATTGTTTTCTTAAGTCTTTCAGAGTAAAAGAGAAATTTTATGAATTGAAATCCTTGTTAAATCATGGTGATGGAGAAAGTACATTATATCATTCCCATTGCATGTGGTCTCGTAAGAGAGATACTTATAATAAAATTGAAGTCTTTTGCTCAGTATCCTAGATCTGCCTGAAATTGAATAAGGGGATCTTAGGTACACCTTGTGTAGTGTGCATTGGTGATCTTTTTTTGAAGGATTATATTGTTTACTATCTAGTTTTGACATAAAAAAACTTACAATTTTAGCATTTAACTCAACACACACAAGCTCAAGCACAATGTTACTCATGCACATGCATTGAAGCAAAAGTAATGAAAATCAAGCATCTACAAAGAATACTAAAGCAATGAACAAGTCAAGCTCATAATCAAAGGAGAACTAAACTCAAAAGCATTCAAGTCGCCAACCACATAAGTAATGGACAAATCAAGGATTTCAAACTCAACACATCATGGAGCATTTGAAGTTAAATTGTAACTTGCAAACAATGTTTGTTGTAAGATTACTTGATCAAGTTGATTTGTACTTGCAATAATGTATTTGTAAGTTTACTTGTCTTTTTGAAATCAAGTTGAGTTGAATTGTAATTTTCAGGTGCATTCTCGATTGAGTCTGACACCCAAGAGCCATTGTAATTTTGAGTACAAATTTGATAAGGTTGAGTGTTGAAACTCAAATCATTGTAAACATCAAGTTTTCAGGTGCATTTTCAGTAGTAACCGACACCCTCAACTTCTTGGAAGAAAACAAGTGAAGTTCAAGAGAGCGATTCAAATGGGATATTCAAGTGAGAGAGTGCAAGTGAGAATGAAGAGAAAGTAGACGTAAATTTCAAGTGAGAGATTCAAGTGAGCGAGTTGCAAGTAATACTTCTTTTGTTGAGTCAAAATGTAATCAACATCTACTTGCACAAGGAGACCTCATAAAGTGTTTTGAAATGTCTATAAATCTATAATTATTAGAGTTATTGAACACTCTAATAAACACCATTGAAGACAACACAATGATATTGAACAAATCAACCCTTCAATCAGTGCTAACTTGTTTGCAAGTGGCGCAAGCTAAATTTAGATGTCTTCAATCTCTATCCCAACTATTGAATGATGAGTTGATAGATCTCAAAAATCAACAGCTAGTGAATTATTTTGAACTAGGTTTTGTTCAAAAAAATCCTCTCTATGATGATGAAGATGATTTTGATCAACAATCAGTGAAGGAGAAACTGAGTAAGACAAATCCATATGCAGAAAAGATGAATCTATTCATGAACCTACATTTCAAGAGTTTTCTTTTGAGTTTAGTGAAGAAAACCTTTCAATGCTGCAACAACATGCAGTAAATCCACTTCCAAAGATTTCAAAACAACAGGTTCAAAATACTCTTTCCAATCCCATCATTAGATCTTGGGAAGAAATCATCTAGAACAAGAATAGAAAGGACTTGGAAATGACAAGGAAGTTACCTTTCATACCTGATTATTCGAGACTAATCAAGTTCCATAGTGTTGGATTCCTTCAAGAATCTTCAACTTCACCTGTTCAAGTTCAACATCATAATGCAAAATGTCAACATTGTAGTCAAGTTGGTCACGTGGAGAATCAATGTTTTAATCTCCATCCTTTCCATCATTGTGGCAAGCATAACCATTCTTCAGACAGATGTTCAACACTGAAGAAACCTACAAGATTGAAGATTCACTATGAGTGGATTGATCCATGTTAGTGTTCATCAACAACCAAGCGATTATATAAGTCTTACCGAAGAATTCAATCTTGATTAAATACCAATCTTGTAGCACATAACATTTTTGTATCTCACATAAGTGGTCCCCTTATGGCATAGCTTTCAAGCATGGCCCTCATGGGATGAGATAACATGTGGTTGTTTCCACATGCCCACTTTGCATTGTACTCAAATGGAACAAGTATGCTACTCTCTTGAGCATAGAAGGAGGGAGTACAATGATGTAACTCTTCTTTACCTTAAGGGGGGAGTTCAAAATTCTAGTGAAGATGGTTCAAAAAACCACTTGAAGTCTCTCCTTTCAATTGAAAAAGGGGGGAATTGATGATGGAATTGAACATGGTTGTTAGACATAAAGTTTCAAAAAAAACCAACAAGTATGCCAGGTGGGCATGAAATTTGCAAAATGGGCAACTACGGTCTGTAGATGACAGACTTTAGTAGAATTATGGTTCAATAAGTTGCAGTTGAATCATACATGATTTGGATTTTGATTTTGAGAGAAATGATGTGGACGTTAGGTTCACATAGATGGTCATTCGATCTATAAGAGGAAAAGATGTTCCTTCTGCATTACAGCTTGGCATTTAATTGAGTTGTCAGGAATTTTTCAGGGATGTGTCATACTAGAAGTTGATTCACTTCTCTTGGTTCGCTCTCATCATATTGGAGTTTACATTAAGTGAACAAATTGCAGACATCCTGACTCACATGATTACATAGTGAGATTTTCCAGATATGGAAGACTTTGGAAGAATTATGGTTCAATAACTTGCAATTGAGTCATATACAGTATACATTGGGATGTTGTTGGACACCCAAAAGTGTCAAAAATGGTTAGTGGTCATCCAAAAAAAAAATCATTAGATACATGGTATCAATTGATTAGTGGTTATCCAAAACCACAAATTCAGAGAGCACTTCAGTGATACACTGATAGTAGAGTGGTGATACTACATTTTCACCAATTAGTTTAGAAATTGATGGAACCAAGTGCTTTAACTGAAAGGCGATATTCAAAGCTCCAGGACTCCGATGCTTTAAAGAATTCACCAAACAAAACACTCCAATATCCTAGAGTGGTTACAGACCGAAATTGATCATAATGTGACATTGAACAATGGGTGTAGGTCCTCTCCCTATCCTTCCACTTCTCTTCCTTTCAAATGGTCAAATCTGACGGTTGGTGGGGATTCTCCTCCCTCCACGATCTACGGTGGATATTCTCTTCGGGTCTCTGGTTTTCGAAGGTTTTCGCTCTCTAATAACAAAAACCAAAATCTCCTTTACAATTTAACATCGAACCATGATCTATGACTCACACTCCTCCTGCAGTTAACAACTGTGATTAACTTCATAACTTTGGCACTCCGGGGTTCCTTGCTCCAAACGACCACCACTAAACTTCTGAAAAACCGAACACCAAATTGGAAAAGCGAGGAGATATATGGCTAAGATTCCCCTATTTGATCGACGATGAATATTAACTTTGGTGCTTTGGAGCTTCGACGCTTCAACCACTCTACAATGACTACCTCCAAAGTATCTCGGATAGCCAAAGTGTCGAAGGGCTTAACAATCAACGGTCCCTGCTTCACTACCAATATACGACTGGGATTTATTTGGGACTTTGGGCTTCAAATATTTCCTTCTCCTGGAAACACAAGGACCAATATTTCCCAAAGTGTCGAATCGTTGAATCACGAGATCTACGGCTCACGCTGCACGATGTGATCTATGGCTAAGATTCACTCCGCTTTGATCTCTCCTCTACAGGGTCAAATCCTTGGCCTTTTCTTTCATTCTATGGAATTCTATCCCTCCTGAGCTTGGAACTTATGATAAGTTCTCTAGTGCACTCCTTACACTTCTCCTACAATCTGGAACTTAGAAAGTTCTTTCCCTCTGCACTCCTTGCATAGGCTTTGTACACACTAGCACTATCTCTATTGAGCTTGCAACTCTTCAAACTTCAAAGGGGCGCGACAATGTTTTCTTCCAAATGACTTCTTGTGCCCTCCTAGCACTCCCCCTCTTCCTCCTGAGCTTACGAACACAATCAAAGTGTTGTTTCAGCACCCTCCTGGCACTCTATGCTCTACCTCCTGAGATTTACCAACACTTTGACAATGTTTTGGCTTTGCACACTCCTTACACTCACCTTCCCTTGAGCCTGTACACTACTATGAGTGTAGACACACTCCTTGCGCTCGCTCTATGCACTCCTTGCAATATCCCTTCTGAGATTAATTGATTCTGGTGTGCCCACCTGACACGCTCCTCTTAAAACTCCTGAATGAGTTCTAGTGCACTCCTTGCGCTAACTTTTCAGAGTTTTCCAACAACTCTAATGTGGACTCCTTTCACATCCTTGAGAGACCAGAACACTCAGAAATTCACACAGACAGGGAATTCTATCTATTCTTGCAGAGGGAACATTTATATACTCGTGGAATTCACACATGCACAGTAAAAATTCATAAAACACATACTCATTCACATAAAACACATACACAAAGATTCATATGCAGGGAAATGTGCTTTTCTATTAAATATGAATGCTTTTTAGAAGAGTTTACAATATTTACAGGACTGGATTGCAACAGGTCTATTCTCCTTACACTCTCCTAATACAATTGATCTTGTTTTTTTTACTAAAGAGGGGCTTCTCGAGCCTTCCTCCACCTACTTACATTCAATTACATTTAATTTTCAACTCATTCAGATCAGATCTAAATTCATTTACCTTTCATCCATTAAAGGTGACTTACATGTAGCCTGTACAAATACAATGGCTCTTCCTTCCTCAAGAATTTACAATATTAATTACATTAAATTTAATATTTAAACCCAAAATGACAAGGTTGGATCTTCTCTCTCCTCATGATCTTCTCCCATGTGCGATGTTGCGCTGACTACTTACATGATGCTGAGTAGGAGTGATGGTCCTGCATCATAATCCTCTGATGACAAAATCATGAGCTCCTTCTCATGGCTCCTCTATTGTTGTTGTTGAGATCCTCTAGGGCCCCAAAACTCACTCTAGAGTTGTCCACTTTCCTCAACCACCTCCTAAGTATCTAATTTTTCCTCTTGGCAATCAATTGTTGGATATTCCACTTCACCTTCTTCTTCATAGGCCACTCATACCTCCAACTCTCTTTCTCTTCTTGCTGCATTTTTTTCCATTGCAACATCAATATGTCGAGCTCTTCTTTGGTCTCCTTGAGCTCTTTATCCATATCGTCTCTTCTCATCTTCTTCTGGTCTCTTCTTGGAACTTATGTATGGCCTTCAGTTGCGTTCTGTGAAGCCTCTCCTTTCTTAGCCTTTGGGTTCTCCTACTAGAACCTTCTCTGAGATTTTACACTCCTACTGAGTGTAGGCACACACCTTATGCTCGCTCCTTCTTCTGAGAACTTCTTGCTCTCTTGATGATTTACTCTAGCTTCTCACCTTAATAGCTCCACATGCTCTACTCTACTCCAAGAACGCAACTGGTCCATTTCTTTCAGCCGACCTGTCTGTCTTCTTGCTCGTTGGACACTTGCAAACAATATTCACATAGAGTATCTATATTCTACCTCTCCTCCTTTTCCTATTTCCTACAGACAAAAATCAGCTCTGATACCACTTGGTATTAGAAAAAAATTCCGTTCAAGATATGATATTCTCCTTCTCTGCATAATTCCTGTAAATAGAGGTTCTTCTATGATACCACTTGATGCAAACACCCCTAGCCCCCTTGGCTAGCGCTGTGACCTCCCAGTCTTTGGATCTCTCACGGGAGATGAATTAGCTCTCGGACCCCTATTGGGTCCCTCCTGAAACACACACATGCCCTCTATTTTACTTGCATAGGTCCACACATAACACTTTGGGTGCTTATTCTAAGCCCCTTTTACTCCTAGGAATCACGCCACAGGTGCTAGCCCCTTTTCCCTCGACAAAATCTCAGATAACCTTGGTCTAGAACCTAGTGCTTTAACTGAAAGGTGTTATTTGGAGCTCCGAGACTTCAACGCTCCAGAGGATTCACCAAACACAACACTCCAATATCCTAGAGTGGTTACTGGTCCAGCTTGATCATAAAGCAACGTTGATCGGTGGGTGTAGGTTCTCTTCATATCCTTCCACTTCTCGTCCTTTCAAACGATCAAATATGACGATTGGTGGGGATTCTCCTCCTTCCATGATCTACGGTGGATATTCTCTTCAGGTCTCCCGGTTTCAAAGTTTTTCATACTCCAACAACAACAACCAAAATATCTCGGAAAACCAAACGCTGAATCGTGATCTACGACTCACACTCCTCCTGTAGTTAACGAGTTTGATTAACTCCGAAACTCTGACACCCTAGGATTCCTTGCTCCAAACGAACACAACTAAACTCTCGAACAATCGGATGCCAAATTGGTGAAGGGAGGAGATCTATGACTGATATTACCCTATTTGATCGATGACAGAGATTAACTCCGATTCTTTAGAGCTTTGGGGTTTCGACCACTCTGCAACGACTATCTCCAAAATCTCCTGGGTAGCCAAAGTGCTGAAGTGATTAACAATTAACGACCCCTTATTCACTACCAATCTACTACTGGGATTTATTCGGGACTTTGGGCTTTAGAGGTTTCCTCCTCCTACCAACACAAGGACCAATATTTCCCGAAGTGTCGAATCGCCGAATCGTGATATCTATAGCTCACAATGCACGATGTGATCTATGGTTAAGATTCACTCTGCTTTGGACAAGAATTATGGCCTGAGAACCCTGATCGAAGACTCTCATTATCTTGCGCTCAAATACAATGGTCGAGATCTGATCTCCTTTATTGTGATTCTCCTCTGCTCTCTACACTTCCTCATTGCAATATCTGTCAGCCTAGATCTATTTCCACAACCAATCCAATGACTATTGTGGCTTCTTCTCCTTCTCGGCTCCACCTTCCCTACAACGAAGGATTTCTCAAGGTTTTCAAAGGCTTGACCTTTGGTCTCTTCTCTAAAGGGTCAAAGCCTTGGTCTCTTCCTGCGTTCTACGAAGAGGTATCCCTCCTGAGCTTGGAACTTACAATAAGTTCTTTGGCGCACTTCTTGTGCTTCTCTCACAATATAGAACTTAGAAATTTATTTCCCTCTGCACTCCTTGCATAGGATCTGCACACACTAGCGCTATCTCTCCTAATATTGCAACTCTTAGAAATTCAAAGGGGCTCAACACTTTGTTCTTTCAAATGAATTCTTGTGTCTTCTTGGAACTCCCACTCCTCCTCCTAAGCTTATGAACATAGTCAAAGTTTTCTTTCACTGCCCTCCTGGCACTTTGTGATCTTCCTCCTGAGATTTAATAGCACTTTGGCAAAGTGTTGGATTTTCTCACTCCTTGCACTCACCTTCCCTTGAGACTTTACACTACTATGAGTGTAGGCACACTCCTTGTGCTCAGTCTGTGCACTCCTTGCACTATCCCTTCTGAGCTTAATTGTTTCTGGTGTGCCCACCTAGCATGCTCCTCATAAAACTCATGAAGGAGTTCTAGTGAACTCCTTGCACTAGATTTTTAGATTTTTCCAAAACATCTAATGTGCACACCTTGCACATCCTTGAGAGCCCAAAACACTAAGAAATTCATAGAGACAAGGAATTCTATCTATTCCTACAAAGGCAACGTTTATATACTCATGAAATTCACACATGCATAATAAACATTCAGTAAACATTCATAAAACACATACTCATTCACATAGAACACAGACACATATATTTATATGCAGGGAAATCTGCTTTTCTATTAAATCTGAATACTTTTTACAGGAGTTTACAATGTTTACAAGACTGGATTGCAACAAAGTCTCAATTCTTCTCTCCTCTCCGGAATTATCCTCTCTTGAGAGTTATTTTCCTTACAGTCTCCTAATACAATTGATCTGTTTTTTTACTAAAGAGGGGCTTCTCGAGCCTTCCTCCACCTACTTACATTCAATTACATTTAATTTTCAACTCATCTAGATCGGATCTAAATTCATCTACCTATCATCCATTAAAGGTGACTTACATGCATCCTATACAAATACAATGACTCTGCCTTCCTCGAGAATTTACAATATTAATTACATTAAATTTTAGATTTAAACCCAAAATGAGAATGTTGGTGCTTCTCTCCCCTCGGGATCTGCTCCATCCATGTGCACTATTGTGCTGGCTGCTGACGTGCTACTAAGTAGGAGTGATTCTCCTACATCAATATACGTACCTATTCTTAGGAAAGTTGTTGGGCACAAATATGTATAGTTTGAGGAGGAACGGGCCTTGAGGAGATCGATATATGAGCCAAAACATATAGGGGATCAACTAAGCCAGAAACATGTGCAAAACATTGGAGAGAAACAAAGTATGGATTCACAAGATACAGGTTCTGGAACAGGTACATGCATTGGTAGCAAGTTGACACAGGAGGATGATGGAGAGCAGATTAATTCCATTTCATAGGATGAGGTCAACACATCTAACAAAGGAAAAAGTAAGAGTGTTGTGAAGACTATTAGGAATGCCAAGGATATAGAACCTCCTAAGAGGCCTATCAAGGAGACCATACCACTAACATAATACAAATATTATATGACATTAATGAAAGAGCATTGATGTTGAGCCTTCCATCTTTGAGCAAGCTACACAACAACAAGTGTGGAAGGATGCCATGGTGGAGGAGTACAACTCCATCATGAACAATGATGTTTGGGAGGTGGTGTCGAGGCTTGAAGGAAAGCAGGTGGTAGGTTCTAGGTGGATCTACAAAGTAAAGCATGCAACATACATGAGCGTGGAGAAGTACATGAAACGCTTTGTGGCCAAGGGGGTTTCATAAAAAGAGGGAGAAGACTATGACGAGACCTTCAGCCCGATGGCTAGATATACCTCTATTCAGGTTGTGATCTCTATAGCAACAGACATGGGATTGTGTGTACATCAGACGGATGTTAATTTTGATTTCCTCAACGACATCATTTAGGAAAAGATCTACATAGAGTAGCCAAAGGGGTTTTAGGTTTACAGAAGAGAGCCCCATATGTGTATACTGAAGAAGGCACTATACAATCTCAAACAAACACCTCAAGCATGGTATTCAAGGATCGATAGGTGATTGCAGTATATGGGGTTTTAGAGAAATGAGGTATACCCTAACCTATATTTCTTGGTAGGGGAGAGGCCATTGATACTTTTTATGTATGTTGATGATCTTTTCATGAAAGGGGACGAGGGTCTGATTGTTGATTGTAAGAGAAATCTTTCCTTGGAGTTTGAGATGAAGGATTTGGGTTTGATGCATTACTTCATAGGTTTGGAGGTGTGGCAGAGAGAGTAACACTTATTCGTTGGATAGGGTAAGTACACATTGGGGATCCTGAAGATATTTGGGATGCTTGAGTGCAAGCCTATGTCAACACCTCTAGTGACAAATTGGAGGAAGGTTGATGCCTCAGAATTAGGGGAAGTGGATACTATATTCTATCATGAGTTGATTGGTTCACTCATGTATTTGGTCAAGACCAAGCCAGATATCAATTTTTTATTCAATTCCCTCATTCGGTTCATGGTGGATCCGAGGAGAGTGCATTGGGTTGCTGCAAAACATGTACTTTGATATTTGAGGGGCACAATGGAGTATGGACTTCAATATGAGAGAGCAGGTGGAGTGATTTTGACAAGCTTTACAAATGTTGACTGGGAAGGATGCTTAGATGACAGGAAGAGTTTTTTATCTTGTTGCTTTAGATTGGGCCGAGGTGTTTTTTCCTGGTTCAGTCCGGAGTAGAAGTCGATGGTATTGAGCTCTGTGGAGGTGGAGTACATGGCAAAAAGTACAACTACATGTGAGTCTATTTTGATGTGAAAGCTTCTCATGGAACTATTTGGTTTGGAGATAGATGAGACTATCATTTGTTGTGATAACCAATGTTGTATAAAACTCTCTGAAAGTCCATTATTCCATTACAAGAGCAAGCACAGTGATATTCAATATCACTTCATTCATGACTATGTGCAGAAAGGGGCAATGAGACTGGAGTATGTACCCACTGATGAACAAGTGGCAGATATCTTCACAAAGGCTTTAATCAAAGGGGAGTTTGTGAAGTTCCGAGAAAAGATTGGGTTAGTTCATAATCCCTTCCTTGCTAAGATGGAGTGTTGAGCTATGGTTTATCTCAGGAGGAATTCTTCTTTAGTTTTGTGTCTTAACTATTGAAGAATGTAAAGAAATACTCTTTAGATATTAATTTTATTTATTCTATAATGACTAATTCAAAACCACCAGATATTAAGGAGGAGCACGTGGTTTTGTGGCCAGTAATTTTGGCACATGGTATTGGTCATTGTAAGGTTATAAAAGTAAAATATACGGAGAGGTGAAAGATATTGTAACAACAACATCAATATCTTTTATTGTATTCCTGTTGAGGCAACTATTAGAGAGAGAAGTTGAATTTCTATACAAGGATTATTGTGGTGAGAGAAAGTAGGAGGACTTGTCCATGGATCTTCTCTGAGATTGGTTGGAATGTTGGGAATTTTCTTGTGAAGATAAGTTGTAAAACTATAATCTCCACAAGCCAAAATAAAAGATAAAACTGAATATCGATTTTCCCATTTTGGTTTGCAGGGTATATCTTGTGTTGATGATGTGATGATCTTATTGTTTATTTTTCTTACCATTTCCTGTGCAAATAATTGGTAAATAGAACTCATTAGTGTTTAGATGACAAATCATAATTAATTTTTGTAAAATAAAATTTTTCTGGGTTATAAAATTTTGTTGAGATCACGAACAAACCTGGTTCAAAGAAAATTTACACATGGTATCTGAGATACCATATAGTAGTGGAACAGGTACCCCAATTTGAAATAATATAGAGTTTGTCCCTCTTCACTAATGGAAATTTAAAATAATTATATTTTAATGGAAAAAATAAATTTAATATACATTTTATTAAAAAATTAAATAAAATATTATTTTTCATTTTCCTGATATTAAAAATTAATTAATTTGGAAATAAATGGGTCTAAATTAAATAAAATTATATATATATATATATATGTAATATATATATATATATATATATATATATATATATATGTAAACAATGACAATGGAAACATTACATAGAAGTTTTTCCCTTGGAGCCAAACCAAAGGAAAAGCAATCATATTCTATATTCATTCCTTGGTGATACATTGTTTACAATTACATATGTATATATGAGACTGGCATGTCAAAACCCTAATGATGATTGGTCAACAATACATGTTCTTATAGAATAGAAATACATTGTAGTATGTGCAGTATCCAATAATGAACCTTGAAATCGAGCAACATGAAAAGCAGGACAAAATGAGACTACATTTCACGGGGAAAAAATACTTACATATATATAAAACATCTTTGATATAATAAGAATGATGAGATTTTTGCTAGATCTATATTGAAAGATGATAATTGACTCTTTCTAAAATCTTAGTAACGTTTTATAAAAATGATAAAAATTCTTCTCCATCTATTTTTAAAACTTAATAATTAACTCTTTCTAAAATCATATTATTATTATTATGATAACATAGAGATTTTTCCCTTGGAAACCCAAACAAGAAAAACCAACATATTTTATATTCATTCATAGTGATACATTGTTTACAATACAATATACATATAGGAGCCAACGCCATCCAAAACCCTAACCCAATGACCTTGATTAGTCAACAACCATAATTTCTTAACCGGAAATAGAAAACCATTGGCAAAAAAATATGTGCCGAAAAACCATCCAACAATAGACATGAAAATCGAAGCAACATGAAAAACGAGACAAAAATGAGACACATTTCCTGAGGAAAAAAATATAACACATACCCAACAAAAACATGCTGATAATAAGAATGATAGAATTTTTTTCTCCGTCTATATTGAAAGATGATAATTGACTCTTTCTAAAATCTTATTATTTTTTTGTTTATAAAAATGATAAAAATTCTTCTCCATCTATTTTGAAGTATAATAATTGACTCTTTCTAAAATCATATTATTATTATTATGATATATACCGTTTATAATTTTAAATTTATTGTTTATATATGTGATTGATTTATTTACTTCTATCAGGTAAGAATATTGTATTTTGATTTCATATTTCAACCCTCTCACAAAACATGCTAATAATAATAAGAATGATAGAAATTTTTCCCCATCTATTTTGAAAGATGATAATTAACTTTTTCTAAAATTTTATTATTTATTTGTTTATAAAAATAATAGAATTTTTTCTTCATTTATTTTGAAATATGATAATTGATTTTTTTATAATTTTTTTTATCTTATTATTTATTTTTTTAAATTAAAACATGCTATTAATAAAATTGATAGAAATTTTTCTCTATCTATTTTGGAAGATGGTAATTGACTCTTTCTAAAATTTTATTATTTGTTTGTTTACAAGAATGATATAATTTCTTCTCCATCTATTTTGAAATTTTTTTGAAAAAAGATAATCGACTCTTTCTAAAATCTTATTATTTATTTTGGAAAACAAATGAGAACCATAGGCTTAGTTACAAAGGAATAGTAAATTGATTTTGATAAAAGATTTAATAAAAAGGGACAATATAAATGTGTAAACGGTTGCTCAGCAAGATTGAGGTGTACGGGCACTTGTAAAAGTTAAACTCCATGGCTGCTTATCGCTATGCTTAATACCGTGGCTGTTTTTATTATGTCCATGTGGGACATTAGTTTTAGTAGGGTTGCATTAACCTACAGTTGGGGTTGCAATTTTTTCCTTCACATAGTTTTCTTTGTTTTCTTTATGTTTTAAATTATATTATTTTTATTGTTTTTAAATAGTTTATTTTTTTACCACACTTCTATAAAATTTGATAATGTTTTTATACTTAAACATTTGGTTAGATCACGTAAATGGCATTATAACTTAACAATTTTGAATTAAATCTTCACATATGTACGGGGTATATCTAGCAATTTCCTTTCAAACACTTTATGAATGGCTTATACATGAGAAACCTTCTTCAATGAAATCACTACATGCAATTTTGTTTTAAATTGTTTCAGATCCATTTATTGCATATCATTTGGGTTACATGTTATGGTTTATTTTGTACATGTAACAACTCATTAGTAAAGCAAATGGATCATTATTGGAAATTTTCATTAGGCATGTTATTAAATTATCTTCACCATAAAGTGAATTTAGTCAACTTGATTGATAGGGTTACTCTTTTGATTATGACATCTCTTTTCATGGTCTAAAGAGTGGAGCAAGGCTATTGAGGTGATAATGGGTGGCTTGTCTGAGCATTGCCCCTAGTTCTCCATATGGGTTAGGACTTCTCCCTTAGGAGATAATTTTAGCGGTAACACCTAGTCTCACATCTTTTTTGCAGGACCATTCCAAAGTACAAGAAGTAGATTCACATGTGGAAAATAATAAAGAAACTTTGAAAATTATGAAGGGAAATCTTTCAATGGTAGGAATAAAATTATCAAGTGAAAAAAAATAATTGAAGAGGGTGATTAAGTATTTTTTAGAATACAACCTTATTATCAGTGTACTCTCAAACAAAAGAACAATAAAAAGCTAGCTCAAAAATTTTATGGACCCTACAAGATTCTTTGCAAGATTGGAAAAGTGACTTATGAGTTGTATTTGTCTTCTCTCACATTCATAAGGTTTTTCATGTATCTTGCCTTAAAAAAATTCTTGTACAAATGATGTCAATGCAGATGAAACTTCTAAATAAGATGAAGAAGGGAAGTTAATTCTTGTACCAAAAAAAGTTATAGATCGACATTCTCTTTCTCTTCATAATATAACCATTATGAAATACTTAATCAAGTGGAACAATATGCTTCCAAAATAAGCTAAGAAACGACCTCGATTACAAGATTTGGAGGAAATGTTTTTTTAAAGAGGGGGGTCATGTTATAAACATAAGCCTAAACAAAATAATAGAACAATAATATAATAATATATAAATTATGTAAGAACATAATAATTAAATAATATAATATAATAATATATTAAAAAGACATGACTAAAGGTCATGACTATTCGTAAAAGGGTGCTTTAGCTATATTTATAACCAACACCCTCTCAATGTAACATCATCT
>SNQJ01S0032369.1:102283-126520 GCA_010110895.2 Picea sitchensis
AACTCAAATCTGAAGGCACGTATTTCCGACGGTATTTTACCCCTTTTTTGGTCCAGACGGTTAATTGTACGAATAAAGGTATACTCTAGGAACTTCGGTTTGCTAGAAGAGTAGTCTTAGGTGTAAGTTCAACCCCTTTTCAGGCTTGAGGGACTAAATTTACGAAAAAGGAACATTTTCCTTGGTAGGAAGGACATAAGTAAATCAAGAAGTGGTAGAATATGAATATGAAAGTGCCTTTGTTAATTTATGGCATTAACGTTTGGGTCAAATGAGCAATAAAGGGATTAAGGTATTGTTTGATCATAATTCACTTCCAAGTTTGAAGTTTCTGAATTTGAATTTCTGCAAGTATTTTTTTTTGGAAAACAATGTAAACAAAAGTTTAATATAGGAAGGAATATAAGAAAAGGTATCCTTGATTACATTCATTCAGATGTTTGGGGACCATCCCCTACAGTTTATTTTGGAGGATCATCATATTTTGTGACATTTATAGATGATTACTCTAGAAAGATTTGGGTCTATTTATTTAAAATAAAAGATGATGTATTTAATACTTTTAAGAAATTCACAACTTTCATTGAAAAGAGCACTGACGGGTCAATAAGGTGTTTAAGGACAGATAATGGAGGTGAGTTCACATCTGTGTAATTTTAGAACTATTGCAAGGAAGCTAGGATCGAAAGACATAAGACCACAGTTTATACTCCTCTGCAAAATGGTGTTGTTGAGCACATGAATATGACTCTTCTACAGAGAGAAAGGAGCATGCTCAATAATGCCAAGACACAACAAGAATTGTGGGAAAAGTAGTTATTACAACATGTTACCTGATAAATCAATCACCATCACCTACAATAAACTGTAAGATTCCAGAAGAGGTATGGGCAGGTCATTCGTGTGATTTTTCAAATCTGAGAATATTTGGTTGTGATGATTATATTCTTATTTATAAATATCAACGTTCTAAGTTATATCCTAGATCAAAGAAATATGTCTTTTTTGGTTATGGTCATGGAGTTAAGGGGTGAAGATTGTGGGATCCTATTGCCCACAAACTCATCATAAGCAGATATGCAGTATTTGATGAATCCTCACTCTTAAAATCATAACTGGTAGATGTTGAAGTCAAACAAGAACAGGTACCGCAAGTTCAACAAATTCAATTGGAAACTCAGCCATCTTCAGAAAGGGAGGAACATGAAAAAGTTCCAGAAGAAGAACGTGAAGATGCAGAAAATATCCAGGAAACTGAGGATATGCCTCAACCATCTCTAAGGATATATTTACGGGTCAGGAATCCTCCTACAAGGTATGATGATTATGTTTCATCTGTGGCTTTGGTTTCTATTGATGGAGAACCTAGTTGTTTTCAGGAAGTAATTAAGGTATCTTAAAGTGCTCAACGGAAGAAAGCTATGAAAGAAGAAATGGATGCCTTAGAGAGGAATAAAACATGGGACCTGGTAAAACTTCCAAAGGATAGGAAGGTTGTCGGATGCAAGTGGGTCTACAAACTGAAAAAGGGTGTTGATGATAAAGTCGAAAGGTATAAAGAAATATTGGTAGCAAAAGGGTATTCTCAAAAGGAAGGTATTGATTTTCATGAGATATTTTCACCGGTTGTGAAGCTTGTTTCAGTTTGTATTGTGTTAGCACTAGTTTATTTAATTGACCTTGAGTTAGAGTAGCTAGATGTTAAAACAACGTTTCTACATGGAGATTTAGATGAGGATATATATATGGAACAACTAGAAGAGTTTGTTCAAGATCGCAATAAGAGGTTTGTTTTCAAACTTAAGAAGTCATTGTATAGCCTGAGACAGTCTCCCATGAAATGGTACAAGAAGTTTGATTCCTTCATGGTGAGCCTAAATTTTACAAGATGTGAATATGATCATTGTGTTTACTTTAAAAAGTTGGAAAACGACATGTTCATTATTTTAGTGTTATATGTTGACGATATGCTTGTGGCAAGAAAACTCATGGTCAAAATCAATAGGTTAAAGGCTCGGTTGGCTAGGGTRTTTGATATAAAGGATATAGGAGCAACACAACAAATCTTAGGCATGGAGATACAAAGAGACAGGAAAAATGGTAAGTTGTGKTTATCACAACATAAGTATGTGGATAAAATATTTATGAGATTTAGTATGACTAATGTGAAACCTGTACATATCCCTTTGGCTTCCCATTTCAATCTTTCTTCAGGTATATTTTTTAGTAATGATGAAGAAAAGGATTATATGTCTCGTGTACCATATTCTAATGCAGTGGGAAGTTTGATGTATGCGATGGTGAGTATTGGACCAGATATTTCACATGCAGTTGGTGTTGTCATTTATACATGGAAAATCCAAGAAAAGAGCATTGGTATGTAGTGAAATGGGTGCTTCGATATCTTCGAGGCACAAGTGGTTATTCTATCACCTATGATGGTTCCAGAGATTCAATTTACGATTATGTAGATTCATATTTTGTAGGTGACTTGGACAAAAGGAGATCCACTTCAGGATATGTCTTTACTCTTGCAGGAGGACCTGTTGGTTGTATGTCAAAGCTTCAAAATGTAGTTTCTTTATCCACTACTAAGGAAGAATATATGGTTTCTTCACATGCATGGAAGGAGGCAATTTGGTTAYAGGGTTTGTTGGGTGAGTTTGGAAGGAAGCAGAACAAGGTGAAAGTATTTTGTGATAGTCAAAGTGATATTCATTTGGATAGAAATCCAGCTTATCACAGTAAGATGAAACATATTTATGTTAAGTACCATTTTGTAAGAGAGGTTGTTGATGAAGGTGGAGTGGATCTGGAAAAGGTCCATACAAAAGTGAATTCTGCAGACATGTTTACGAAACCAGTTTTGTTAGAAAAGCTACGGTGGTGTTTGGATTCTCTTGGCTTGCAAAAAATATGATGAATTAATTAAGGGCATGATATATCAAGTAAATTGTTGTCAAGGTGGATATTTTTGGAAACATGCCAATGAATTTCCTCATGTGCTCACATGTGTTAATGCTCTGTAATTTCTCAGGCTGAAGAAGAAATGAGCAGAGGCAACTACAAAACCAATTTGGATTTGAGGATCTAGCCCTCCAAGACTCAAAGAGGGATCTCTCTATATGATTTAGCTTTATTTGCTGGGAATTTTAGGCTAGTTATGAAAGTACAGTGTTTGGTTTTTAAATTGGTTGGCTGGAACAGGAAGGGAAGGCCATTGGGAAATGGAGTCAAAGAGGCATAATTCAATCAAGGATGGTTCTACAGGAAAAATTACAGGGCAGGATAGGCACCTTTGTTGGATTCTTGAGATTTTTGAGTGATGGGAAAGAAAAGGTGAGGAAAGAGGATTGTAGCAGAGAAATTAAGAATTCTGGAACTAACCCTCTAGTAGAAAACATAGAAATTATCCAAAATCTAGAAACAAAGTGTACTTTTAAACGAATTATGATCTTAATCTTCTATTGAATAATTCAGAAAGAAAACAATATGTAACAGGGAAAACATATTATAGAAGAGACACTTCACCAAATGGATATGCCACAGGAATCCTGAAAATCTTGTCTTGTATTACTGAAATTTGATTAAAGGGCGCTCTGTGAACTGCTTTACAATATTGGTCCTATCCTAGTAACAGGTCCCAACCCCTCATACTTAAAAAAAATAAGTATTTATAAACTTATTTACAATGATCATGTCATAAATGACTAGGATTTATACTAGGAAGATTTAAACTAATAATATTTCTGATTACGACAATTCAAGACTGTTAAGATTCGTTCAGGGTTTCTAGTACTGATTGGTTAATGATATATCCATTTGATGGATTGTTAGTAATTTCTTCCAACCACATCGAAATATGGATATGGATTGACTTTGGATCTTCAACAACTAGGTGTATCCATGTCCTCTGATTTCATTGCAATCTGTCCCTTTGAATAGATTCGTCTCCTGCAATTTTGAAAACATAGGGTCCAAGGAAGTCTTCGATTCTCCCAATATGAGATAGTTGTGTAAAATATGGGGAAGGTTTTTGTATATCATGTTGTTCTGATAAAAAATGTCTCTCTTATTTTTGAAATTCATCTCTGTTTGATCAGGATCTGCGTTTGAAAAATATGTGTCAAACAAGAAAATATGGAATCCCAAAAAATAGGGCTCAAATATACTCTCGATTCTCCTAATCCATGGAACCTATGAAAATATGAGAGAGGTTATTTTATTTCAGTCCGTTACGGAGAAAGACCTCTTTCAGTTTTTCAAAATGAGCCATGGTTTTCCCAAAATCCGTCTCGAAAGATGACTGGTTAAAACTGGTTTCGGGAGGAGGACAGTGATTACGTATAGGATGACGTGGGGGAAAGTGTCCAGTGGAGATGGTATGAGTATATTAAGGATTTTAAGTGATAGGGATAAGCGTAAAATTCCATGTAGAGAATGAGGGGACAGGTAGCGAGTAGCGAGAGGAGAATGTGGATGTGAAGGTGATGTGTAGGGGGAGAAGTGAAAGAGGTGATGTTGCAGACTGGAGAGTGGAGTGAAGTATGGAGTGGAGGTGACATGTAAGAGGAGAGGGAAACAAATTTCGAAAGGTGGGAGGGAGAGTAAATGCGTAGAGGTGACAGGGAGCGTGAGTGGAAGACATGTGTAAGCGGGGTTTTTAAGTGGTATTGGGTAGTGTCTTGGCAGGATTCCGGAGGGGGTAGGTGGTAAACGATTTTAGAGGGGTCCAAAAATAATGTGAGGGACACCATGTTGGTTAAGCCACGCCCATGAATGTAGAGGCACCATGTTAGTTAGGGCCCGCCCATGGAAAACCACCATTCTGGACCCCCCCCTCCGTTAAAGGAAGAAAGGTCCCGGGGCTCTGAAATGCACCAAGGTTCGTCAATCTGAGCGTGATGGGTGTCGTTGCTGACAAATTGCACGCGGATTTTCCATTGCATGACAAAGTGTCATGTCCATCATCAAAATTAGGATAAAAAAATGTGATGGGTAAAGCGCTAAGCCTTCTTTTTCCAACTTCACCTTATAAAATCATTTTCTTATGTTAAATACCCAAATTTATTCAATCAAGGGGTATTTCAACTGTGTTGACCCTGCTGATGTTTTCTTTCCCCTTCTTCCTTTGGGAATTTTTTGCAGGATGGAATATCATTTACCACTTAACATCTCTGAAGGAAGAAATCTCAGTCACACTCTGATCCTATGAAATATAGGGTTATAACAGTGGCTCCACTTGGGGATGGTGCTCTCCTTGTGAGGTGCCAAGAACACTGTAGACTAAATAGCTTGATCAGTTGAGTTGATCCCAAAAATTTGCAACCTGCTCTGTCATGGAGCTGAAATCCGAAACTAAAAAACACAGGCTATAAACCTGACCTGAAACTTGAAACTGAAACTGAAATTCACACTGAAAACTTAATTAAAAAAAAATTTGCTGAAAAAATGCTTGCCAAGCCGAGCTTATTGACACACCGAGAATATGACTTTTGAAGAGATGCTTACCTAGTAAGCTTATTTATATACAATCCTAGTCTAACCTGCTGAAATTCTGCTTAATTAGGTAATGAAAAAATGACAATGAAGCCAATCCAAAATTTGATCCAATATTTGAACTCCTTCACTATTTTTAATAAACATCGAAACTAGAGCTTGTAAGGGCACTATGAACTGATTTTCAATTTGGTCTTCATAACATACAACTTTGGAACTGTGGAAAGCATAAGAGGTATTGGAATTTGATTTGAACTCTGAAGTGAAAAACTCCTCTATATGGATAGCTATGGGATCATGATAGACATGACCTATTTCTTGATATTCAAATACAACCACTTCAAAACCAAGACCTAGTAATGTACATATGCTATCTATATTATTATGCAAATTCTGATTTGACTGCAGATTTTCTGATGAACATTGAAAAGAAACTCCTACTGAACCAGACCATGAAAGATGAAAAAATCCTCTATATGGATAGCTATGGGATCATGATAGACATGACCTATTTCTTGATATTCAAATACAACCACTTCAAAACCAAGACCTAGTAATGTACATATGCTATCTATATTATTATGTAAATTCTCGATTTGACTGTAGATTGGAAGGAACATTGAAAAGAAACTCTATCAACTGCATTCATGAAAGAGATTTCTTAATCATGTCTATATCATAACCGATTTTAATTCCATAACTGTAAAATGAAACATGACTTGGACAACACAACTCATCCAACACATCAACTATTGACTAGAGGGAACCGCCATGATCAAGGTATCGATTTCAATGAAACTTATTGATTTTCTATGTGTTTATCTTTCAGTACATGCTTAGGGATATTAGCAACATTTTTCTTCAAAAAAATGAAATGAATTAAAGATTAATGGTACATAATTATACTGCATCAATTCATTTATGGTTTGATTATCAATGTAACTCAAGGACTGTAGTCTTGTATCTAGAACAACTTCCATGTCATCAATGACATCCCTAACTGATTCATCAGAAAAATCTCTGCTTCTACTAATAACTTGTTCATAATTCTCCTCAAAAACTGTCGAAGAGGTTACAAGGGCAAAGCCCTCCACCTCACTGAGATTTTCATGCATCTTGCACATCAGCCATAATTTCTACAATGTGCCAAATGCCACATTTGAGTTGCAACCCATCTTCCTCCCAACAATATGTTGCTGATGGTTTTGAAGAATTCAACTTGGTGTAATCCTCAACATATTTATCATACTTGGGCAACCATCCATGAAATAAATGTCATAAAACATACACATCATATCAACTGATTTATCTTCTACAAGATGAGTTGGAGTTTCATCTTCGACTATGTTAGAATTGAATACGAAATAATCATTTTCCAATCCATGATACCAAGGGTGAGATGAAAAGTGTTTGGGAACAATGACCCTTTATTTATTTGTAACTAATGGAACATGATGCCCTTGAAAAAAAAGTTCATTTCCCATGATGACTTTCTCCATCATTTCTTTCATCAGGTTACTATAATGTCCAGCTTATATTCTAAGATTTCAAATGCCTTTGCTATTTTCTTCCTTTCTTCTTCCTGATCTTTGAACTTTGATAAGTAAATTATTTCTACATTAATTTCACTATCCCACATTTCCCTTGAGTGTTGTAGTGTCCCTTTATCAACCTGGAATTCCATCTCCTAATCAAAAGTATCCTGTAGTGTAAGAGAGCTAAACCAGGAAGAGGTTTTATATCAACATGCATTGAATTGTAAACTTGATTGAATCTCACTGAAAAGTGTTGCAATCAAGCCCCGGTCGCTTTTCTTCAATAAATGATCATATTCTTCTAAAAATGAGAAAAATATTTCTCTTGATCTCCTATTTACCAAGGAAGACTTCTACAAACTAATGAAAATTGGACATGCTTGTCGCTGACAAACATTTGAACGATTCCTTAGCTCTCTATATTGCAAATATAGAGAAAAAAGTCTAATGTAGACATAATTTTTCTCAACCTCAAAACGATTAAGAAAATTCTCAAAACCCTGAATGTGTTTCCCAACAGTGATGTTACCATATTCTCCATCAAACTTGGGAAGATATTTGTAACAATTTGCGTGGAAATCATGGAGTATATGAGTTAAGACAAGGGGATTGTACCTATATGGAGTATTTGATGTGTGTAGGAGTATGTACATGATCTGTAAAACTAGGCTTGATCTATTGAGGATCATCGGGTTGAATTTGATCAACATAAGTTTCAAAAATATGGTCTTGGTCGAGATCATAAAGAGAGAGGAAATAATTAAAAATAAACTATTATGTTTTGAATAAAATTCCAACTTGCATACCCGATCTTTTCAGATTGTCTTGTCATGTTTCGTGTTCTTCCTCTAGTGGAGTGTTTGAAACTGATTGAAGCTGATTGGAGTTGCCAGGTGGATGATTAAGCCTTCTTATGTCCGGACACCGTTCAACAAGAATCGATCCGAACTTGGTATGTTTTCCGAGGAACACTTCAAGATGGTTTCCACTATGTTAACACTTTGTAATATCTCAGACTGAAGAAGAAATGAGTAGAGGTAACTACAAACCACTTTGGAGTATATGATATACCTCCAAGACTCATAGAGGGATCTCTCTGTGAATTTCATTGCTTACTGGGAATTTTGTATTAGTTATGAAAGTAATGTTGGTTTGGTTTTAAATTTGTTGGTTGGAACAGAAGGGAAGGCTATTGGGAAATGGAGTCAAAGAGGCTCCAATTCAATCAAGGTAGGTTTTACAAGAAAACTTACAGGGAAGGATACACACCTTGTTGGATTCTTGAGATTGTTGAGTGATGGGAAAGCAAAGGTGAGGAAAGAGGATTGTAGCAGAGCAATTAAGAATTTTGAAACTAACCCTCTAGTAGAACATAGAAACAACTGCACCCAGAAACATGGCGTACTTTAAACAAATTCTTCCTCTAATATTCCCATTGAATAATCTTAAAGAAAATAGCGCTGCAACATGAAACATAATACAAAAATATACCTTTCACCAAATAGATATGCCATAGTAATCCTGAAAATCTTGTCTTGTATCACTGAAATTTGATTAAAGAGGCCTCTGTGGAATGCTTTACAATATTGGTCCTATCTTGCTGACATGTCCCAACCCCTCATAATTAAAAACAATAAGCTTTATAAACTTTATTTTACAATCCATCCCATCATAAATGACCGTGATTTTATTCCAGGAAGATTTTAAACTAATAATACTTCCGACACAAACAATTCAGACCGCAGATCTGCCTGTGGTTTCTAAAGATCGATTGGTTAATGATCCGTCCATTTTCTTTGTTGTCTGTGATCACGCCAATCCCATTGAAACATGGAGATATTCGACCTGATATCTCAACAACTAGGGTGTCCCATGTCCCTCTAATTTCATTGCACATATCCCTATAGATTCAAGCCTCCGAATTTTGAAAACACATGGTCCAAGGAAGTCTCGATTCTCCACATGAGATAGTTGTGTAAACTGGGAGATTTTTGTATATCGCCTGTTCTGAGAAATAACCTCTCTCGGTATTTTTAAATTCATCTCCATCTCATCGATATTTGCATTTGAAAAATATGTGTCGAACAGGAAAATATGGAATCTTGAAAAATAGGGCTCGAAGATACTCTCGATTATCCTAATCCATGTCATCTGTGCAAAATATCAGGGAGGTTATCAGTTCAAACCGCTTAGAGAAAACGTTCTTTTGATTTTTCAAAATGAGCCATGTTTTTCCCGGAATTTGTCTCAAAGATTACCGTTAAAGTTGGTTTTGGGAGGAGGACAATGATTATGTATAGGATGACGTGAGGATAAGTGTCAAATAGGATATGGTATGAGTGGATGAAGGAGTGTAAGCGATAGGGATAGGCATAAAATGGCATGTATAGAATGAGGGGATAGGTGACGGGTAGCGAGAGGAGAATGTCGATGCGAAGGTGATGTGTAGGGAGAGTAGTCGAGAGGTGATGTGGAAGACTAGAGAGTGGACTGAAGTATGGAGTTGAGGTGACATGTAAGAGGAGAGAGAAAAAATGTCAAAAGGTGGGAGGGAGAGAAATGCAGGTGACAGGGAGTGTGAGGAAGATAGGTGTAAGAGGGGCTAAGTGGCATTGCAGTGGCCTTGGCAGGATTCTCAAGGGAGGGGTAAAATGGTGGCCAGGAAGGGGGTCCTAAAATAAAGTGAGGTTTAATGCTAGATAGGGGTCTACCATGGAAAACCACCATTCCGACTAAAGGCATAAAAGTTAGGGGTCCTAAATGCACCAAAGGGTCATTGATCCGAAAGCACAATGGATGCCTGTCGACAACTCTATGATAGATTTTCAGCTTGCCATCAAGATGACAAAGTGTCATCATATCCACATCAAACTTAGGATAAAACATGTGATGGGTACACTGCTTCCTCTTGCCAATTTCACCTTATAAAATCATTTTCTTATATTAAATACCCAAATTTATTCAATCAAGGGGTATTTCGACCGTGTTGACCCTACTGATGTTTTCTCCCCTTCCTTTTGGAAATTATTTGTAGGATGGAATATCATTTACCACATAACATCTCTAAAGGAAGAAATCTATGTAAGCACTCCTCATCCTATGAAATATAGGGTTATAAAAACATACATGCATTTTAGCTAAATCATGAATGTGCATACATGCACTCATTGTAAATTGCGTAATCTATTTATGAACTTTTCGTGTAATGATGTGATCTATTCATGATCAGCTTGTGTAACCGAAATGATATATGTTATATATATGAGCATATCCATAGAGGTGATAGTTTGATGTGGAGTGCAAGGCGTGTAGAGACCAAAGTGTGTGTGAGGAGAGGATGATCATATGCCTGAGATCAAGCACAATTTTCCATTGAATAATAAGAATATCGTTTATCATTTCCCGTGGTTTTTTTTCCTCATTAGGTTTCCATAAATCATTGTGTCAAATGTGTGATTGTTGTTCTTGGTTTTATGCATGTTTAATCTTGCTTGCTGATGCTTTGATTTTTCTCCAATCGCCCAACAAGTGGTAAGGAGAGAAGGCTGAGTAGGTGTTGCAGGTGAGCCAAGGAGAATTGCGTGTAGGTCTCCTACGAGCACAAGAAGGCATGATTGAGTGAGTATCATGTCATTAACTCTCCCTAGGCATTGTTAGAGGTGCACCAACGCTCTCAAACTTAAGAAATTGTGATTTTCCCAAAATTGGTGCACAAGGTTTGTGCACCACAGAGTGCCAGAAAATTGACGCTCCCCCTTCCACACTCAAGGAGAGCTAATATCTCAAACTCACACTCCCCCCCACATTCACAAGAGAGAGACTTATATATACAAATCTCGATGGTAAAAATTGATGGTTCTGTCTTATTATGATGACTTTTGTGAGCTTTCAAAAGGAATGTTTGAAAGTATGAACAATTCAAGTGGGTGGATGTTTAAAAAGTGAAATTTTTTATATAAAGTGAGGTTAGGTAAAAAAAAATTTAAGGTATAAAAATATTGTTTAAATTTTTTTATTAAACTTTTGGTGTTTATACCCATTATTCTTCCATGTTTAAGTATAGTTGCCCGGCTTATAAGCAAGTGGTTTTGGATTTTTTCAAGCAATGGAAAAGTGCAGAAGCTACAAGTTTGGAGGTGGAGAAATTCAACTAGCAATAGATTTTCACCATGGAAACTCAAATCGGACTGCCAGCAACAAGGATTGTAAAAGGCATTATATGGAAAGACAGTTAAGAAGTCTGCCAAGCATGATGCATAAGGACTAGAAGATCCGGCCTAAGAGCCCCCTGCACTATTCATTTGTGTGTTCGAAGCAGATGAGGTGTTGTTTAACATCACTTAAGAGAAGACACCAATAGGTTTGTGGAGAAAAATGGAGATTCTGTATATTACAAAGAAATTGACGAACATAATCTTCTTTGAAGAGGCAATTGCACAAACTTACTTTACGAAAGAAGGTACAAAAATTACCGATCACTTGAATGTTTTCAATACCCTACTTTGTCAATTATCTAGTATGGTCGTAACATACAATGTAAGATGAGGACAAGGCTTACGCATCGCGGTTCGCGGGTCCGAGTCTTGGGATCATCCGGTCACAACTATGTGGTTTAGCACAACAAATTCCATTGATTATGAAACTGTTGTGGAAGATTTTTTTGTCTCAGGACATATACATCCAGAAAGAAGCCCCAAATAAATGTACAATGGTGGTCGAGGTAGATCTATAGAAAGAGGGAAAAATCAGAGGTGTACATCAAGGTCTAGTTCAAAGGGAAAGAAGAGTAAGTAGAAATGTTAGTTCTACGACAAATCTGGGCATTTCAAGAAGGATTGTTGAAAAAGACAAAATGCATCCAAAGATGACTCCACAAAATAAGCAAAGGAAGCTAATTTAGCACAAACAAGTTCGTGCATGGTTGATGAGGTATTGTCTACTTGTGATGTTTCCACATCAACATCAAAGATTGGTTGTTATATTCCTAGTGTATACCATATGTGTCTCATTGAAATTAATTTTGCCAACTTACTCAATCTATTGATGATGGTATATTTTTATGGGAAATGATTTTTCTTGTAAAATTTTGGAGTTGGTAGCATCTGGATTAAAATTCATGATGGTTCTATAAGAATATTATCATATGTAAGGCATGTACCCGAACTTAGAAAGAACTTGATATCTTTGGGAGTTCTAGATTCCGATTGCTGTGTGTACAACTCAAGGTGGAGTACTAAAGGTGTCCAAAGGAATCATAGTAGTCGTGAAGGCAAAGAGGATCGAGAACCTTTATCAACTTGAAGGAAGGAAGAAAGTAAATCAAACAATGGTAGCATATGAATATGTAAGTGACTCTATTAATTTATGGTACGAGTGTTTGGGCCATAATGAATGCAGAAAGGGCTTAATGTGACTGCTTGATCGTGAAGTCACTTCCAAGCTCTGAAGTTTCTAAATTTGAATTTCCTCGGGTGGCATTTTGTTTTTAGGAAAACATTGTAGAATTTTTAAAACAGAAGGCATAAGCAAATGTATCCTTGATTACATTCATTCAAAAGTTTGGGGACCATCCCCTACAGCTTTTGGAGGATCGCCATATTTTGTGACATTTATAGATGATTTGATCCATGTGGATATTGGTGGCCACCCACCCTTCTAACTCAAAACGCTTTTCCGCAATTTTGGCAATTTCATCATTTTAAAGGTGTTTTGTCCCTTTTGGAGCCTTTTTGAGGCCCTAATTGATGTTTTTTGAGAAAACGGGAGCAACATGGATCGAGATCACATTTTTCAATTCAAAATTTGTAGTTCTCGATAGATCTTCCAACGAAGCTATCGCGGCTCCAAACAAAGATCAGACACAGTTATGCCTCGAAGTTGACGATCAACCACCCCCATCTAAGCATAAACTTTTTGGATTTTCATCTTCCAAGTTAGGGTTTTGAATGTTTCCATGTTAAAAGACCCTTAGAGCCTCATTGTAATGATCATTATCTTCTATAATGCGAAGTAGCCATCACATCTCTCTAAGAGATAAGCTACCACCATTCTAACAGTCTTTCACTCAGATTTTACAAATCGTATTTCTCTTCATTAATAGAAAATCGTGGTATTACTATATATCCTGTTTATGGTTGCATCTCTGATACATTTATATTATATTATTATTGAATATCTTCTATATATCTATGCATTTCTTTATTGTATCTCCACTCTCATTTCAGGCCGAAAATAACTGATCAAGCAGGTAATGAGGGAGGTCATTTATCATATTAATGCATGTCCCCAATTAGGTTTGAGTATAGAAAGTTGGTCTTGAGCTTGTCTCTTGAGGACAATAACTCTCTACACACCCAAGAAACCCCTAATAGTAGAAGCAAAGAAAAACAATGGAGTAGACGATTCTATCAATCATTGCTCGAGCAAGCTCTCACGCCACAGAGGGACGAATGATTGGAGAGTTTTGCCCACATCCTTCAACACTCACCGGAGCAGAAACATGAACATATTCATCAAGAGGCCACTTTGAGGCACCTCTCCTTTCAAGGTACACATGTTAACTTTGATATTCCTATATTTGAAGGACGAATAGATGGATAATCCCTAGACAAATGGTTAACTTAGAAGGTTATTTCTCCGCTCACAATTTTTCACAGAAAGATCACCTTTGCACTCATTAAATCTCTCCCCCATGCTCAGCCTTATTGGTGGGAAACTTACTAGAGAAAATTTCCATAGAGGAGTCCGAAATATATGGGGGCCGAAAGTCTACTTGGGATTTTTTTTGTGGATGCTACAAAGGAACAATATTACCCCATATAAACTATGAGGACTACTACATGAGATGGACCACAATGCAAAAAGAGAGGGGCCAAGCACTTCCGTGAAGTTCACCAATACCTCCATACCTTGTGCACCAAGATTGGTATCGAATACTTTGAGTGACACCTAATTTTGAATTTATATAGTGTCCTGCACATGTACTTCTAGATTGAAATGGATTTTCTCGACATATCATCACTCGCTTTTCTTATCATTATGCCATTAAATCAAGCATAAATTTAAGCAATAAAGGCAAGAGTTCGGTCTAGAACTCAGAATAACCAAAGTATGACAACTAAAACTCCCCATAAAACACTCAAAACCAACTAAGCCACAACAAAAGAAGGTGAAAATCAAAGAAGGACACCGTAAAATGGTGTGATTTCTACAAAGCCCTTGGCACAACATTGATGAATTTCCCTCAAAAATGTACTGGTGGCCAAGATCAAAGACAAGGATTGAACCCCATCCGCACTCTGATTCTAAAAATACCGGTAAAGGACGGATAATTGACGCACTTCAATCGCCATTAAGTCGGACCGCAACAATTCAACCAAGAACCAACAGATCCTCAAGAGGGGAGCACCTTTTTCATTCACGATGTGGGTGAAGGGGACTTTGCTACATTTCATTATCGAGTAGCGTAGTTTAAGAACTTCATCTTAATAGAGGTCATCAAATAGTTGGGATTGTCATCAACACCCGCGAACCATATTAACATCTGGGTGAAAGCTTCGCCAAGGACGAAGATATCCGTATCGTTTCAACAAAGGTCGCATTGTCACACGCCATCCAACCCCTTCGCTGACAGGTATTATGTGATATTTCCCACTGGATGTCTATGATGTTCCTTTGGGTGAACCCATATATGTGGACACTGTTGTTTATATCCCCAACTTTCGAGTTGTCATTGTTACTTTGGGGGTCATCTCACGTATCACCGTGAGGTAGTTCCAACTATTGATCCACCTAAAAGTGTCGCGCGGTAGTATCTCACTGCAAAATTCATCTTCTCACAATATGTTCAAAAGGAGAACAAAAGGACACCGCGACCACTGCCACCGCCCCATGCACCTTCTATCCAATAAAAGAAGGTCGACAAGGTTGCATTGAAGCACAAAGATTCCTTATGCACATTCTCCTCTCATGTAGCTCAAATTGTTGAATGTGCCCCCAAATTTCACCAACAGTTCGTGATAGACTTCCACAACCAGAGCAAAGCAAGGAATGCCTCCAACAAGGCAAGCACTGACAGATTGAGACCAACGACACTATTCCAGAGATTGATCCATACAAGACACCCACCTTTTCCAATCGGCTCAAACGCTTTTCTAGCAATTTTAGTAATTTACTATTTTTATGTGTTTTAACTTCCGAGGCCATTTTGAGGCCCTAAACGATGGTTTTTAGAAAATGTGGAGCAACATGGATCTTAGATCATGTTTCTCACCTAAAATTTTTAGTTCTCAGATAGACCTTTCCAACGAAGTTACTCTGCCCCAAACAGATCAGATGCCAAAGCTACACCCCTCTGGAAGTTAATCGTGACAACCACCCCATCTAGCCCACAAACCTTTTGGTTTCACTTCCTTCCCAAAGGGTTTTGATTTCCTATGTTAAAAGGTCCTTAGAGCCTCATTGTAATGACTATCTTTTTTAATGTGAGTAGCCATCACATCTCTTCTCGTGAGATAAGTCACACCATTCTAGCGAAGTCTTCACTGTATTTTTATAGTCTCCAGACATTTATTTCCTCATTAATAGAAATCATGTATACCAGGACCTGTTTATGGTTGAATCTCTAATACATTTTTCGTTATATTATTGAATATATGCTTATATCTCTGCATTTCTTTTATTGTATCTCCGCCTCATTTCGTGGCCTAAATAACTGCATCATGACTTGAAAGGTTTGGGTCTATTTTTAACTTTAAAAGAAAAGTCGGATGCATTTAATAATTTTAAGAAATCTGCAGCTTTGCTAAAAGATAATCGCACCACAAGCCAAGGGAAGATAACAGGTGGAGTTCACATATGTGGAACTGAGAACTACAGGAAGTCGATCAGAATATCAAACACCACGCTTATACTCCTCAGCAGAATGGATTTGTTGAACATATGAACAAGAATCTTCTAGAGAGAGCAAGGGCATGGTCGGTGAATTTAAGCAGATGCAACAAGAATTGTATGTAAGCAGCTCTTAAAACATGTTATCCGGAGCAAATCGTCAACATCAACTACAATAAACCGTAGATTCCGTAAGAGCTATGGATGTGTATTCGTATGGATTTTTCTCAAAATATGAGAATATTAGGTTGTGATGCTTATGCTCTTACTTCTAAAGATGAGCATTCTAAGTTAGATCCTATATCAAAGAAATATGTCTTTGTTACTTATGGTGATGCAGAGGTACAGATTGTGGGATCCTACTACCCAATAACTCATCATAAGTAGAGATGTAGTATTCGATGAATCATCTCTCATAAAATTAGAACCTGGTAGATGCTGAAGTGAAACAAGAACATAAAAAATTGCAGTTCAACAAATTCAATTCGCAACCTGTTCCATCTCGCAAATGGAGGAGCATGAAGAAGTTCCAAAAGAAGAAAGATGAGGCATTTAGCCAAAATATCCAGTAGGTCCAAGGATATGCCTCAACCATCTCTAAGGAGATATTCATTTGGTCGAACTCCAAGCACTACTGCCTCACAGGCTTTGGTTTCTATTTACGAGAACCTAGTTGTTTCTGAAGCACTATGCATTTGAAAGTGCCCAATGAAGAAAAAGTTATGAAAGAATAAATGAATGCCTTAGAGAGGAATGTTGCATGTAATCCAAAGGCTTGTTACCCAAAGTATCTACAAACTGAAAAATGGTGCTGATGATAAAGTCGAAAGGTATAAAGCAAGACCGGTAGCAAAAGGGTACTCTCAAAAGGAGGGTATCGATTTTCATGAGATCTTTCCACAAGTTGTGAAGCTTGTTTCAATTAATATTTTTTTAGCACTAGTTTCTTATCAACTGATTTAGAGAGACTAGATGTTAAAACAATGTTTCTATTTGGATATTTAGATGATGATATATATATGGAACAACCATATGGGTTTGTTCAGATAACAATAAGAGGTTTGCTTGCAAATTCAAGAAGTCATTAAAGGTCCGAGATTCCTCTAGGCAATGGTATGTGTGTCAATTCCTGATGGTGAGCCTGAATTTTACAAGGAGTGAATATGGTCATTATGTTTACTTTAAAAAAGTTGGAAAATGGCATGTTCATTATTTTGGTGTTATATTTCTACGATATGTTTGTGGTGCTTGTGTGCATGAATCAATGTGTTAAAGGCTCAATTCATTAGGGAATTTGATACAAGGGATCTCTGAAAAAACAAATCTTAGGCATCGAGAGACATAGAGACAAAAAAAATGGTAAGTTATGGTTATCACAACAAAATATGTGGAGAGGAAAACACCTATGAGATTTGGTATGAATAATATGAAACTTTGTACGTATCCATTTGACCTCCCATTTCAATATTTCTTCAAAGGTTTATGTCCTAGTAATGACTTAAGAAAATGATTATATGTCCTGTGTACCATATTCTAATACAAGGTGAAGTTTGATGTATGCCATGGTATATTAGACCGTGACATTTCATTACATGTAGTTGGTGTTGTTAGTTGATACATGGAAAATTTAGGAAAAGAGAATCGAAGCACCAAATGGTTCTTCAATATCAGAGGTACAAGCAGCTTATTCCGGCTACCCAGATGGTTCTAGAGATCTGGGCTTATGGGTTAAGTGTAGATTCAAATTTTGCGGTGTGACTTGGACAAAAGAAGATCCACTCCATGATATGTCTTTACTCTTGCAAGAGGATCCAGAAGGGATTTCAAAGCTTCAAAATGTAGTCACTTTTTCCACTACTGAGGAAAAGTATATGGCTTCTTCACATGCATGCAAGGGGGAAATTTGGTTGTTGGCTCATTGGGTGAGTTTAAAGGATGCAAGATTAAGCAGAAAGTATTTTGAGATAGTCAAAGTGTTATTCATTTGACTAAAAATCCAACTTATCGTGAGTAAGACGAACATATTTCTATTAAGTACCATTTTGTAAAATAGGTTGTTGATGAAGGTGGAGGGTCTTTGGAAAAGGTCCATACAAAAGTGTATTCTACATACATGTTTACAAACCCAGTTTTGTTAGAGAAGCTCTTGGTGTTTGATTCTCTCGGTTTAAAAGGTGGGATGAATTAATTAAGGCATGATATATGAGGTAAATTATTGTGGATATTGTTGGAAACATACCAACTAATTTTCTTCTATGGCCACATGCACATGCATTTCATTTTAAACTGTGAATGTGCATACGTGCACTCATTGTAACTATGTAATGTATTTATGAACTATTCATGTAACAATGTGATCTATTCCCTGACACTGTGTAATTGAGTGATAGATGTTATATACAAGCATACCCATAGAGGTGATGAGAATTCTATGTGGAGTGCAAGGTGTGTAGAGATCATAGTGTGTGTGTAGGAGAGGATGATTGTATGCCTGTAATGGCTATTGTAATTCTCACTTGAATAATAAGAATAACGAATATCATTGCCCGTGGTGTTTTCCCACATTGGGTTTCCATGTAAATAATTGTGTCAATTGTGTGATTGTTGTTCTTGGCTTTATGCGTGTTTAATCTGTTTGTTGATGCTCTTTTTTTTCTTCACCGCCCAACAATAAGGAGATAAGTTGAAAATACATTAAAATAGTATTTTTTTCTTTCACTCTCTCAAAAATTCATATATCTTATTTTATTATTTTCTCTTTTAGGAGACCCCATTTTAGGGCCCCAAATTTCCCTAATAATTTCTCACAAATAATGAAAAAATATACAAAGCCTTATTTGTTTAAAATTTGGAAGGATTTTTTATTTCTATAATTTCTCAATTATTCACTAAAGTGATAACAACACTTAACTTATTTATAAAGAGAAGTAATGGCTGATATTCTTTATGTACCGTCAAAATAATTATTTTTTTAATTGTATTTTAAAAAAAAAAAAAAAAAAAAAAAAAAAAATTGTTTTTTTTAATTGTATTTTCGACATTATCTCCTTAACCCATAGTGAGATAAATTGTAAATACATGGAAAACATTTTTTTTCATATTGTGGATATATTAAAAGTATGCAAAATGAGTACTTGTTGTATGGGAAAATTCAATTCAATATCCAATCAATGCCTAGAAAATATGATCGTACCACTTCCTTTTCCTTTCTTTGAAATTCTATAATTCTTATTTTTATTAACTCCATTTTAAATTTCAAATTTCTCCAAATATTTCATGAAAATGAATATATACCAACAAAAATATACATTTAAAATTAGTAAATAACAATAAAATATTTTAATATATATCTTAAATTCATGAAATTAAAAATTAGAAATCATATATATATATAACATATATGTTAATATAACATATTCATTCTTTCACATCTTAAAAAATCAACATATATCTCTTTTCGTAACATTTACATTTTTAAATGACCTTTTTATTATTATCATCATTGGGATTCTAAACACTCTTTATAACAACAAGCCTCTCCCCATTGAGATGGCTATGACTAGATACCCAATCTATAAGAAGGTTAAACAACATGGAAGGCAAGAGGTTTCCTAAAATTGCTTCAAAATCGAGTTGCAACCACCATCGACTCAAGCAAGGATGGCATAAAGACGGCCTTGGCTAAACTATTGGGGAATCAAGGAAGAAAACATTTTGCAAAATAAAGATATTATTAAAAACGCCAAATCTTCGCTAAACGGCCTCATTTAATTTTGTCGATGTCGATTTTTTCAACACTGATCTCTATCTCTTCCCCTCAAAAGTAGAACTGGGAGCGCTCTTCGATGTGTTGAATATCATAACCTTGGTTTTACCTAAGTTGTCAATCAACTATCAAAGATCATGAGCGTTGGAAAGAGCATCAATCTATCATTGCAAGCCCTCAGGAGAGGGGGGGCAAAGGAATCAAGCCATCAATGAAGAGGAGCATAGATATCAACAACAATGTAGAAGACAACGATCATCATCTTGAATATGTTCGTCAAGAAAATATCTAAAATTTCATCAATATAGATCTCAAAGGGAGTGAGCAAAAGGGGACACCCTTACTTGACCCTAATGGTGCTTCAGATGAAATCAAAAAGGTCATGTGATGTACAGAAATGACCAAGGATCAACTCATAGAATCTCATGATGGAAATGAGGAAGGTCTTCGAAATGCCAATGTCATAGAGCCTTTGAAGCAAAGCTTCTCTAAGTACCATGTCAAAAGCCTTATGAAAATCTACAAACAACGAATGAATTTTTAAGAGCAATGACGAGCCTCTTCAATAATGGCCTTAAGCATCAAGATGTGGTCAACGATTCGGTACTCTAGGAAGAAGCTTGCTTGTCTATTGGATTTAAGATGCTAGCTCTCAAGCTCATTTGAAAGCCATAGATGGAAAACTATAGCATATAGCTTAGACAATGTATGCCCAATCATGATTGTATGATATTTACTTGGATCTAAGCTAACTCCGAACTTGACAATCGAGTGGATGATGGCTCAAGACCATGTCAAGGGGAAACCAAAGCATATAACATGATTAAACAAATCAATACTGTGAGTCAAGAGAGTAATACCATACTTGAAGAACTCAACTTGGAAGCCTTCCTCATCAACTGCCTTGCTAGTGCTCATAACCCTAACTTCCTACTATCTCAGAAAAGATAGCAAGAGGGGGGGGCGAGGGAGATAAGAGTAGGCATAACTTAGACAATGTATGCCCAATCATGATTGTATGATATTTACTTGGATCTAAGCTAACTCCAAACTTGAAAATCGAGTGGATGATGTGTCATGACCATGTTGAGGGGAAACCAAAGCATATAACATGATTAAACAAATCAATACTGTGAGTCAAGAGAGTAATACCATACTTGAAGAACTCAGCTTGGAAGCCTTCCTCATCAATTGCCCTCTTAGTGCTCATAACCCTTGCTACTCTCCTACTATCTTGGAAAAAAGATGGCAAGAGTGGGGGGGGCGAGGTGATAAGAGTAGGAGCCTATGTGGGAACATTATAGAGGAAGACCGTATGGGAAACATGGACCGGGGATCTATTGTTAGGGGAGAGGGTGTGATGTTTAGGGAAAAGGATGCTCCAATAGGTTTTTGGGGAGTGATGGAAGGCTGCACAAAGCTTGTGTCTTCTCAGGGAAAGGAAAGCTCATCTTTTACGACAAAGGATGCAACAATAAGAAGTCAAAGGCAAGTAAAAGAGGGGGTGTGTGTGTGTAAAAGCAAATCAAAGGTGCTTATGGTGAAGTGTGTATTCTTCATCAAACCAACAATTCTTGGGAAAAAACTAGGAGTAGGGGTGCAAGTGTGCTACCGAATGGAGTATGATATGAGTTGAGAGCTACCTCCCTGAGGACCGTGGAAAGAATCCCGCATTTGGATGTGGTTGTCTTACTGGACAAGAAATGGTGAAGGGGGGAGCAGCTCTATAAGGCGAGCAGTGTAGGAATGGACATCCCCCCTCTCAAAGAAAATAATGGTGCAAGGGGTGGGGAGGGATGGGGGAAGGTGGGGAAAAGGCAAAGAAGGAGAAAGTGAGAAGGGTAACGGGTGCATTACATAGAATCAATTCAACAAGATTTATCTCTAACAAGTAAACATACCATCTTAGACAAAATCTTCGCACCTGCATGTTTATTACTCTTCTTGCATTTTCCCTTCAACAACAAAACACAAAAATTTAGAAATTATCTTGAGAAGGACTCTAGGTCAAGAGGTCTACATCTAGTTGCTAGCAAAATATGTGTTTTCCCTAGAGAATAATAAATCATATGCCTTAGCCTCTAGGGTTAGATCAAGCGGTCATGAGCCAAAAGTGAGATCTCTCCTCCAAGTTGGTGAGGTCACATGTTTGACTCACTTTATCCCCTCAAGGCATTGGTGGTTTACCTTGGTTACCACCCACGGATGATGGTGAAGTCTCAAGGGTTTCCCATGCTTGGCTATAGGGAAAATAATAATAATAAGGCCTATGCTTCACTAATATCCATTGTCAAGGAATGTTTTTGGCAACAAAGTGAATTGTGAGAGCCACACAAAGAGAAGCTTGCTCGTAAATTCTTATTAGTCACAAGATGGAGATAGTTGCCCACATCCATGGTGTCAAAAGGGCTCCTTGGCCTCTATATGTGATTGGAAGCACTGCATCTTTCAAGATAGCAAGTTCATCGATTCTCAATAGACTATGGATTGCATGGTAGATTATTTCTCTAGAGTTAAAAGGGAGCTTGAGTTAAAGTGGGAGCTTGAAGACCCTATAAGAGGATGGGATATTGAAGCCTGCTTGATTTCAACATTCCCTTTAGAAAGAGGAGTAGTGGACCTACTTCCAAGTTATGTATGAAAAAATTCTAGGAACAAATTCTAAGTCCCATATATGGCTAGATTAGCAAACAATAATAGATCTCAATGCGACCTAGTTGTTGATGAAACCTCCTTTCAAATTACCAAACATGGTCTCTCACAAAAGAAAATATATAGTATGAAATATTTTGTCAATCTATTAAACTTAAGACATCAACTCAACTTACCTTCTGGCAGAAACTTTTTTCTTTATAGCTAGTCTGTCAATAACACTTTGGGATTCGATTCTTCAGGATTTTCCACAGTAGAATTCTACTGTGGAAAATCCGGAAGAATCAAACCCTGAAATCTCGCACCACAAAAATTTACAAACAGTAAACACTTTGGGATATGGGAAGAACCAAATGCACATGACACACAAATACCAAATATATCAATATATTTTTAAATCTCCAAAAACTTCTTCATTGAAAAGACTACTTAAAATGGAGTGCATTTAATGTATTAGTATATTGACTAAATTGAAATGAGGATTTGAAGGAAACTTACTTTACATACAAATTGCCATCCATGACATTTGAAACTCAGCAATAATCAGTATTCTAGATTCTTTATTGGGAGTATTCTAATACTATATAGGTTCTTTACACATTCAAAAGCATTCATGATAAGATCTCTTGTCAATGCGCAATTTCCGTAGAACAAGAAGCAACTATGATGAACTATTTATAAATCATCTACAACACAAAGATTTCCGGCAACAGTATTGACTAGTAACATAAGGCCATAGATAATTTGAAATAGAATACTAGCATTGTCTATGCAATTGAGAAATCACTGGCTGGAGATGAACCTCATGAAAACCAATTTCAGATGAATATTGTGGCTGAAGAACTCCAAGACATCTTCACAAAAGTTCAGTCTGCCTGACTTATTCAAGCAAGACAAAAAGTAGGAAAATGAAACCCCGAGCCTTACAAATTGTTCAAAGTAGAAAGAGATGAAGTATAAAAGCAAGTAATGGATCTGAACTCTTGAGAATTTTGCAGTTACAAATAAGGTAATATTTGCAATGATTATAAAGAAGGATCACGATTTTTTAATATTTAAATTTTCCAGTCACCAGTAGCCCAGTTGTGGTTCTGTAGCAGGTGCAGTTCAGCTACAGGAGTGAAAGCCTAGCCCAAGCTTCGGAATCAGGAATTAAGCAATATTCTTGTTTTCAAAATTTTATATACAAAAAAAACATGGAAATGCATGCATCAGTGCTCAATGTTCAGTGTTCAAAAATCAAGAGTATGTACATAAATTTGCAAAACATTAAATTTTATCATCCTTATTAAGAATTGCGCCTTCCCATGTTACCTCATCTCACCCGTTGGCCAGAACCATACTGGACTTCCTTCCAGTGGACCTTGTTCGTGCTCTTTCTGATTGGGACGCCCCACCACTATCCTGCAAGCAGCCTCCTGCTGTTCAGACACCTGGTAAGCGTAAAAAGCATCGCCCCAAGATATAAAAGCAAGGAACAATCCTTCCCATTCTAGAGCTCACCTTAACTAGCACTCATGAAACTCTTTAAGAGCCTTTCAAGATAGTTCCTGTGCAAGACAAAGAGTAAGGCTATGAGAGGTGCTATCAGTGAGGTGCTGTAATAACAACTTGTGTTCCGTTGCCCTGCTCGGGATCTTTTATTACATATATAATAAACTACTGTGAATTACAAAAATATAAAAAATGAGAAGCCTTTATAGCCCCGTTCCAAAGCAAGATATAGGCCACCAAAGTAAGGCGCTATCATTCAATAGTATAGGCCCCGCAGGCTCTCAAACACCGGTACTATAAGAACTTGCAAGGCGGTCTTGGAAGGCGCTTCTTAGTGAATTCTTTGCCTTTTCTTGCTTGGCAGCTTCTTAGTAAATTCTTCCTAAAACCTTTTTTATTTCT
>SNQJ01S0032370.1:22265-45317 GCA_010110895.2 Picea sitchensis
TGTTATCACTGAAATTTCGTCTGCACATGGCGACAAGAACTCCACATCATCAAAACAACAATGAAGTCATTCATGGCATTGAATTAATTTCACAGCACTCCAGAAGGGCCAAAAACTATACAAAGTAACCAAAAATTGAAGGGTTCTTTACAGCAGTTTGGTGCGCGCGCGCATGCGCAGGACAAAAACGTGTTATTCGCGCATGCACGCTCGACGCGCAACTGTCAACACAAAAACCTGCGCATATGCTAAAACGATGCATTAATTGAATAGGTCGGCCTCCCAACCACTTACGGATCGGCTCCCAAGTTGATTTGACTCTCAAATCAGATCCGGATCCACAAAATCAGCGGGTTAATGGCCTAAGTAAACCCTAAAAGGGTCCCTGTTCACACTTTGAGAAGGTTACGTGACCGCCCAAGGAGCTTCTATAAAAATCCGTGAGGATACACTATTTTGGCAAGGAATTCTAAGCACTGTTATGCTGTTCAGATGGTTTAAGGGCTCATCCTTTAACAACAACCCATCAGCTGCATCACCGAGATTTCTTTCACTGCTATGCTCAATTCTTCTCATTTGTAAGGAAAGCAAACTGTGTGAGGGCCCCGAAGAGCCTTCCGTTGGAGGGAGAAGGAACCTTTGGTATCTTCCTTCAGCATGCTCCGGTTTCATCAATACACCTGCCTGAAACCATTGGTGACACCTGTGTTTTGTGTTTGATGTTTGTTGTTTCTTTTCACAGTTTTATTTGTTTTCAGTTGATATTAGATTGTAGTTCGTTTTGTTTCTCTAACCCTATGCTCCATAGTTGTTCTGCCCTGCTAAACCCAACAGGGTATGCAAGCGCTCTCTATTTTCTCACCTGGTGACCATTTGAACGCGAACAACGTCATCAAGTGATGCAAGAATGACCCCACTCCGGGAGTTTTTGCTTTGGGAGTTTTAGCTTCACCACTCCCCCAAAGTCCTGAAGGATGAAGTCCCGGGACAGAGAATACTCGTCCGATCACCAAGAACGTGGACTGTTGATATGAGCTCCATCTTGGAGTCTTGCCTATTGCGACTTGGAGTGATGAGAATCTCCATCTAAGGAACAATGAGATGCGAGATCATGAAAAGATTAGAACCGTCAGATCACCAAGAACGTGGACTGTTGATTTGAGCTCCATCTCGGAGTCTCGCCTATTGCGACTTGGAGTGACGAGAATCTCCATCTAAGGAATAGCGAGATGTGAGATCATGAAAAGATCAGGACTATTGGATCACCAAGAACATGGACCATTGATTGGAGCTCCATATCAGAGTCTCACCTATCGTGACTTGGAGTGTTGAGAAACTCCATCTAAGGAACAATGAGATGCGAATTTGTGATGAGATCTAGACCGTTGATTCATCGAGATCGTGGACCGTCGATCAGGATCGATGAAGATCATAAGTTCGCAGCGCCTTTTAGTGTAACTGGTGGTCACTTCCTGTGGTCACGTAGAGGAGGGAGCTAGAACAACCAAGCTCCTTTTTGAGGTTCATGAAATGAGGATTCAAGGAGACTCATGTGAGAAAACATGAAATGTGAAATCGTGAAATACCTTTTATTTTTATTAGGCCTGTGGTCATAGCCAAGGTCACATTGTTGAAGGTTTAAAGGGAGAGCTATCATGTAGCTAAGCTCTATTTTGGAGCTTGTGACATGGAGAGTCAAGATGTCTCATTGCAGAATCTCCGAAATGCGAAAGTGAAAAATGGATAAATAACAACAATATCCTTCAGAGTTAATCCAACAGTGCAGGTGAATTTGAGCATAATCAAAGGGCTAATATTTCTCATCACAGTGTAATTGCTAGAAACCATTGATGGTTTCTGCTAGAGGAGCTGAAGAGTCTCTAGGAACATTCCAGTGGGATGAAGATTGGTCATAGGGGTGATTGACAGTTGGAATAGGGTGGGAGCCTGTAGCTGAAACAGAGAGGGTGAGCTCTATTGTAACAGAGAAGACAAAGAATCTCAACTGCTAGAGAGAAAAAGGAATCTCAGTATAGCACCCAGTGATGATAGACACATGGGTTGAACTACTAGAGAAGCTGAAGAGTCACGATGATGATCAGGCAGATCACTCGAGATGTGGAGGAGATTGGCGCAGTTTGAGAATGCAAAAGAATGGAGAATATTGCATGCACAAGGAGCACAGAGACTATAAGTATTCAGAACAAAGAATATATGGGTGATGTTGTTGTTGGAGTTGTTGTGGTTGTTGTTTTTGAGGGTGATTCATGCATGAAGAAGGAGGAGAGTGCAGTATATGAATTGCACAGAAGAGGAATTGTGCAGTGAATGGACATGGCGCATAGAGAATAAAAAGGAGAATAACATAAAGCACAAGTCATGTGTGCAGGAAGGAAGTGAGGAAGATAGAGCAAGGAAGTGCAGCAGAATAGTGATGAGTCTGGTAAGCCATTGTCAAACATTATATCACTGTAATAAGTTTCAGTAGCAAAGATTTATATTTCAGGGTGGAAGGGAGGTTCTAGGGAGGACTGTTGTCCTCATAGGTTCAAGTGGGTGCTTGAACACAGGGAGTTGTATCTTCCATCTGGTTGCAACCAGAGAAACCAGGGTGGCGGGGTGGTGCAAGGGAGAACTCTTGTTCTCTGTTATATAGGTTGGTGCCTGTATGATTGGAAGTTGTTGCTTCCATCCAGTTGGTGCTAGAAACACTCAGGGAGTTGGTGGTTCCTTCTAGTTGGTGCTAGAGAAACCAGGGAGTTGGTGCTTCATTCTAGTTGGTGCTAGAGAAACTAGTGAGTTGGTGCTTCCTTCTAGTTGGTGCTAGAGAAACCAGAGAGTGGGTGCTCTCAGCAAATAGAAGCTTGCAAAACTGAGGTTGCAACCTCATTATGAGTTGGTTCTCCTATGTATGATAATGTAAAGAATGTAAATATTACTTATCATATAAAGAAAAATAGGTTTTTACCCTTTATGGGTTTCCTTAGGAAATATATGTCTTTGTGTATCTCATGTGTGTGACTGATGTTGAATTGCTTACTTCCCTGCACTATTGTGAGTGTCATTAAGTGTTTATGCAAAGAGTTTAAAATAATTATAATTGTTTAAGCACGGTAACAACTGATTCAGCCCCCCCTCTCAGTTGTCCAACATATTGAAGATATTATCCATGAATATTTGAGTCACTGTGGATGAAGTGAATGGGTGTTCAAGAGAAAAAAAATGAGCATATTTGAAGAGACAGTCAATGAAAACCATGATGACTGACTTATAGCCCAATTTAGGTAAGCCAACAATGAAATCCATAGATATATCTCTCCAAATCAAAGATGGGATCGGAAGTGGTTGGAGTGTGCCTAAATATTTGACAGTTTCTACCTTGTTGCATTGACAGACCTCACATTCAGCCACAAAGGTGTGGATGTCCTATTTCATACCATCCAAGAAAAAATAATGTTTGATCGTGGATTTAAGTTGTGATTTCTTGCATAAATACAAACAACCTTTGTAGCAAAGCTCTTTATTGTGCCAAGAGTACCTTGGATAAACTGGAGAATTTTGTTGCAATTGGTGGATTATGCTAGAAATTTTGGGGTCTTGCAGCCATTCCTGAGGAACAACTTGGAGCCAATCTAGTACAATGAAGGAGAGGGAGAAAAGGGACCCATCTTCTTCCTATTTCCAAGAAAGAGTTTATGCTAGTACATTTTCCTTAACCTTCTTGTAAATGGTCTCATAATCATATTCATATAGCTGGGTTACCCATTTTTGTTTCTTCAATGATGAAATCAGTTGTTCAAAAAAATACTTGAGACTCTGATGCTTAGTTTCGATTTGGAAGAACTAACTCAATAAATAAGGATGTCATAGATCCATTGCATGTAGAATAGATAACATTTCCTTTTCATAAATTGATTGGCCCAAATGCCTCTTTAAAATCTATTTTTTAGTGAAGACCAAAGGCCTACCATATTGAATGAATATGGTCCAAATTACTTTCCTAAAAGAATCACATTCCAATACAAATGTCTTTGTTAAGTATAGAAGTGCTAAGATAAGGGTCGATCACATAGAATATTTCACGGCTTAGAAGGAGTGATCTGCAGATGGAGTCCAAGTGAAAACATTCTTTTTAAGGAGATAAGTGAGAGGAGCAACAATTTTTAAATAATTTCGAACAAAATTTCTATAATAGCCCGTTAAACCCAAAAAAACACGTAAGCTCTTAAGAGTTTTAGGGCAAGGCCAATCCTGTATATCTTCAATTTTCTTACGAGGCACCAAAGACACATTTAGATTGTTTGAGGAAAATTTGGTGCTTAGAGAGTAGATGGAGAACTTGATTCACATGGGAGAGATGTGACCAAGTTTTACTATAGATGAGAAAATTATCAAAGAAAAATAAGACAAAATGATAGATAAAAGGATGTAATACATGATTCATAAGACTTTGGAAAGTGGAGGGATTATTACACAAGCCAAATGGCACTACCAAGAAATCATAGTGATCCTCATGAGTTCGATATGTAGTCTTGGGAATGTCTTCGACTTTCATATAGATATGATGGTATCCAGAATGTAGATAAAGTTTGGTGAAGTACTGAGCAACACTCAATTCATCCAAGAGGTCATCAATGATAGGAATTTGGAATTTGTCTTTGATTGTGAGTTTGTTGAGGGTGTGAAAATTAGGACACATGCACCAAGTACCTTATTTCTTGAGTACCATTACCATAGGGGAAGAATAGGGGCTGGTACTGGGATGGATAACACCCACTTCTAGCAATTCATGAACAATTTTCTCAATTTCATTCTTCTGGGAAAAGGGATGACAATAAGGGTGAACATTGGGAGGAAGACTTCCTGGTATGAGAGGGATGGAATTATCATGGACGCCACAAGAAAGGGAAATTTCTTTGGGAGTGGTAAGTACAACTTGGTGGTGGGAGAGGATATATTGGAGTTTGGGATGGACAAAAGGTGTCTCAAAATATGAATGGAGTGGAGTTGGGAAATAATTCTAGAATTACCCTTTTTGAGTATATTTTCCATTCAATGGGAACTGATGATCTCAAGGAGCCTATTGTGATTCCTTGGAACTTACAAGGTTGCCCCTCCTATTGGAATTTAATGGTTAAGTCCTTAAAATCCATGAAAATGGGGACAAGAGTGCATAACCATTTGACACCGAGAAAAATGTCACAACAACCCATTTATATAGCAAACATATGGGATTTCAGGTGATACTAACCAATTTGGAGCCACACATTTTCACATTGTCCCCCACATTTCATGGAACCTCCATTGGAATTCATGATTTGACAATTATTGACAACATGGATGTAAAAATTGACCTCTTGGGCAATGCGACGATGAATAAAATTATGGGTGCTACCACTATCCACAAGGATGATGACTTTCCTATTTTTAATTTAACTAATTAATTTGAGATTTTGGGGAGCATAGAAGCTAGTGAGGGCATTAAGTGAAATCACTGGGTCAACTTCTGGTGGATCAGAGAGTGGGGTCAAATCAAATGGTGGTGTTAGTTCCTCCACATGTGGAATAACAACCTCTTCTTTAGAAATATCCTCAGTCACATCCATAAAAATATTTTTTTCTTTACACACTTGTGCCCTGGAAAAAAATTTCATCACAATTATAACAAATACCCTTGAGTTGATGTTCAACCATTTTATCCTTGGTTAATTTATGGATCTTGAGGGGAGTTGGAGGAGGGGAATAATTCGTGGGTTTATGGTGAGGAGGAAAGGAGAGTTTGTGGATCTAAGAGGATACAATCTATTGTTCTTCCTTGTGTTAGCACTAAGAGCCACCCTCAGATTGCGAGAGGCTAAGCCTAGGACCCATCATAATGTTTCGTGGATGTTGGTTTTGTGATTGGAGGTCAAATGGACATAAATTGATACCAGAATGATTTTAACATAGAAAATGGACAAACAATGCACATGGAAGTGAGGGCCTCATTACTTCAGCCAGTGATTTGAGTTTAAGTGTGAGAAAAAGGAATACTTAGTGAGAAAGGTGGACAAATATTCCATGGGCATACGAATTTCAAGAAGCTTAGTGAAGAAAAACCTCAAGCTCAAGAGAAGTCTTGGACTTAATTTTCAGACACTTAAATATGGTGCAGTGGCAGAATAATCAAACCTACATTATCATGCAACTAAAAAAACTCTACTGGATCTTCCATGCCCAGGCCTCTCGGCATAAGGGGAAATAAGGTAACAAGGAAGATTACTAAAACTAGTCACAATAATACTGTAATCAAACATAAATTACAAAATAACTACAACCCTCGACTGGATCCTCCATGCTCGAGTGTTTTAGCATAGTTTAAACAGAGAAATGAAAGAGGTTGACTTCTATTAATGCGAAAGTCTCAAATTTGATACATAACTAGAAAATAGTTCTAGCGTCAAAAGTTACAAAACACGGAGCTCTGTTCAAGCAGTTGACAACCCTAACAAATTGTTCCTGTTGAGTCTCCATTTTGAAACCTTTATTACCCTATATTACCCTCTATCTAAGACTATTTTACCTATGCTATGTGTATATAATTGACTATTTCCTCCACAAATACACTTGATGACCTTGTTCATGTGCATAGAGAGGCAACTTATGATTAAAGCAGGATTTGTTTAGTTTTCTTGAGTTAATTCGATTAAATTATTGATTATGTATGATCCTAATCACTTTGAATTGTAAGCATCCTCATCTGGTACCTCACTATTATGGTACTACAACTATAGCACAATCTGGTACTACAACTACAACGCGATACGATACCCAGTATATTCTGGTACAAAGGCTCCACCTATTTTGGTACCTAGTCAGTTCTGGTACCAAGGTTCCACCTATTCTGGTACCAAGGCTCCAACTTCATCCGGTACCATCTTTCCAGCTTCATTCGGTACCAGCTTTGCGCCTCTTCTGGTACCATCTCTGCACCTCTTCCGGTACCAGCTTCATCTGGTACCAGTTTTGTGCTTCATCCGGTACCATCTTTGTGTTTCATATGGTAACATCTCTCCACCTCTTTCGGTACCAGCTTCATCCGGTACCCACTTCATCCGGTACCAGCTCTACTCTTCATCTGGTACCCGTTCTTCGCCTCTTCTAGTACCAGTTTTATCTGAAACTAGATTGTGCCTATTCCAGCACTAGCTCCATCTGGTAGTACCATCACGATGGTACGATACCCATATCCATGACTGTGTTCATCCAGTACTAAACCCCTACCTACAAGATTCTAGAACTAACTATTCTAATTCGGTACCAACTGTGTTAATGCGGTACTAAGCATAATTTAGAATTTTTGAATGTTTCTAGAAGAAAATATTGCACATGGGTTTTGTCCAGAATGATTCTTGCATGTGAAAATGTGATTCGAAATTCACCCATATCGCACATGTGGACCTCCAGCTCAGGGGGAATGATTCTGCCAAAACTAGCAAAAAAACTCAAACTACCAACTTGCGCCTCAATTTCCATGCATATGGTATCAGATCTAGAAATTCCAATATATGGGTTTTGTCTAGAATATGGAAAATTGAGTAAGACATGAGCATTTTTTCAAAATTGGAATTGGTTTGGGAGATATGGGTAGAGCCCTAACTCGAATCTGCCCAAATTGATAAAAAACACAGATTTGTGGGATTTATCCTAAAATTGTGAAAATTGTTTTCTTAGTTTGGGGATTTGGTTTCATCCATTCCTCCATGGATTTTATGTATAAATAATACCTCATAGGTCTAAGTGAAGAAGGAAATATTATACTATAAGATTGGTCCTTGGAGAAAGAGGAATTATTATGTTGTAGGGTTGATTCTTGAAGACTATGGATTGTACCTCTATTTTTATGAAGTAATGATATAATTACAGTTCATGGATTATCTGTGTGTATTAAAACCCTCTCTTCTATAATTTGATTTTAAGATCTTCCTTGTTGGTACGGAAAGGGCCCACCGACCCAATCAAGGTAAGCCTCTTTGTATCTAGTTGTAAATATAATTATGGTTTTTTGTATGTCTGGATAGAATAATTGTCTATTTAATCACAACATCTAACTTCATTTTTGTTATGTTTTAGCAACACCTTTGATAGAAAGTCATATATATGTGTGGTAACTCTAAGAGAGTGGAATCTTTGTATGAAATATAAGATTTCTGAGTGCAATGATTTCTGAGCAGTTACTTGTCATCTTTGCATGAGTATATGAGAACAATCATTTGATTAAATATTTTAGTGTTTGTCTAAACTAAATGTTGTAGTGTGTGTTTTTATTTTTTCAATCTAGGAATGAGTTGGATCTCCATATCTCACCCTACATGAACCGATAATGGATTATCTCAATATACCTAGAATTTATTTCAGAATTGATTGAGTTTTCTTTGAGCATATGCAGAGTGTTAGTTGTTATTAGCCTATATGTTGTAGGAACAAAGTCAAAGTTCATATCTCTAATTCATAAGCCTGGAATGAACAAACTTGTCACCTAAGAAAGAACCTTTTGATTCACTATTTGTTTAAGAAGTTTTGTTATCAGTTTTCTGTTGTAAGTTTGAAACTATGTGATGCATTTAGATATCCTAAAACAGAGTGTTAATTGTTGATTAATGCAGTTGCTAGAGGGGACAGATTCAAAGTCCATATTTTTATTTCCTAAGCTTGTAAATGGACAATTCATTACCTGAGCAAGAACCTTTAGATCACATGCTTGTTGGATTATGTTTATGAGTTTTTCTTTCTAATTTATGAATTGTGTGAAGAGTGTTATCTTTAATGTGTGAAAATAGGGTATTGGTATTGATTGTTTATTTTTTATGATATACTCAAAATACATAGGAACCTATCTGTTATCGACACATATAGTGCATCAACTCTACTGATTACAAATCCTGATTGATAATTTATGTTTGGTAATATATTATGCAAGTAATTGCACCAACATTTTGGTGTCGTTGTCGAGGAGTTGTAAACAGTAATAGGTAGTATTTGAATCAGATTGCTTTAATGGTTTTAGATTGGTTTGATGGATGACCTAAGGGTGGAGAGAAGATGGTAAGATGTGAGGGAAAAGCCTACGCATCCACTTTGGTGAGGTTTCTCCAAAGTTAGGTTGTCCTTGCTTATTTTAATGCAAGTGTGTTTTCCCTTCTTTTATGCAAATTTAGTTTTATTTATGATGAGTTAACTTATGAGAACTGATAACTTGGTGACAACGGGGCCTTAGTAATGCAAAGAGTTCAAGTTTGGTGTGTTTTATTTTTGCAAATAGTTTTAAAATTCAGATCTTTGACGATAAATCATTTTTGGGGTGTTTTAAGAACCCTCGAGTACTAATTTGTGTTGTGAGACAAGGATCATCAACCAGCTAGATTAATTCAAGGATGATCAAGAGATTTAAGTATGATCCTCCAAGAAATTTCTTGCATTCTAACAACAGTTGGGATATCAACCTCTCAGGAAGATCATATCTTCACAGTAGTTAAGAATCTAGTTGTCTCTCCACAGGAATATTTAGAAGTCCCATAAGATTCCTCTTGTCAATTTGTTGAGGAGAATAAAGAATCATGGATAGAATTCAATGGAGAGAAACCATTGGAACCTGATATTGAGGAGTCCTTAGCATGCCTCTCAACAAATCTTGTATGTACTTCGAAGACAAATCATCTTGAAGAGGATAATGTTCATAGCATGGTAGAGGAAGACATTCAGTGTGACCTAAACAAAGAAGAGAAACAAGAATATAGTGATTCTATTGAAATATGGTTTCAATTAGTTATTAGGTCACACCAATCTTTTATTTTTCATTATTACTTGATCTCATCATCAAATCAGTTGGTCCTTCATACTCCCGTATGCATTAAAAGTTATATTTTAAACCCGAGTATGTATATATTTCTAACCTTGTTACGCAAATGGCTTCACTGGAAGTATTCTTATACTTGAAGGACATTTTATTTTGTTCAATTTGAGTAGGCTAGTAAATAAATAAATAAATGTTGCAATGCAACCTATCTTTCATACTTTTCATAAATGGGAATGTTCTAAAGCTAATAAAGAAGTCAGTTTAAGATCTTTCATTCCTATAGTAGATTTCTTTCTAAAAGTTATGATAATTTTGTTTGGAATCTTATGAGAAGGGAATATCTTCATCCTATGAATGCCCACATAATACTGGAAGGGTTTCAAAAGTAGAGAATGCATCCTTGTCAATGAAAGATAACACTTAAGGGAGTGCTTCATGACCTATTTCTTCAAAATTGTTCTTTTTCCTTAAGTCATTAAAAATGATGCATTCGTGCTTTATCTTTACCTATCTATTTTAAGACCACTATTTCACAAGGATGATTAATTAATTGATCTTTTTAATAGAAGTTGAAACTGAATGTTAATTCCAACCTATTTTATTCATAGCTAATAATTCAACTTTTGACATTTTCCCTAAATTTTTTCTTTTTAAGCATGAATAAAAATATAGTTATAATTAGTTCTATTGGTTTGTTTTTAGCAGATGTTCGCAACCCTTTGAGTAGTTTTTTTTAAGAGTCTCACACTGTTTGCATGAGGCCATGCAAAACCTCAAGCATGGGGGAGTGGTTGTTGAGACAGTAGTAGTTAGGTTTATTTTCTAATAAAATAGAAGTGGCAACAAAAGTAGTGTTTTTCAAGCATGATACTTCAACAAATTCATATGTTTCTTCCTACAGCAAAAGTGATTGCTAGCATCTTCTACATATTGATACTTAGATTATACCACCCACAAGGAGAAGTATACAAATTCGAGTTTGTAGAAAACACCAACAACTTCTACAAAGGTGAAACCTACAAAAGTTTCAAAAGCACTAGATCTGCGCTCATCTGATACTCAGGTGATCCGGTACTAGTAATAAGGTGTTGATAGCTCTAATCATATATTCAAGTTTTGTTTCTCGATTTAAATGCTTCAATCAATAGGATGTATAAACTCAACATTTTTTCGTTTTACTAAGGAATTTGACTAATTATGTAGTAAACATATGGTCACTCTCAATTATTGTACGCTCCCTACCATGAACTTCTGCAAGCCCTTGTATACATATTGTCACTTTGTTTCTGCCCCCTGTTAATTATTTTCGTTTTTTTATTCTGGTACTGTAGAAACCTGCTCCATTACTTATCTGGTACTTATGCCAAAGTGATATGATATTTTTCATGTGCTTAACATTGTTTTCACTTTAGGTAATTGGATGTATGGGCTAATCTCTTCATGTTCTTTCTATCAAGGATCATTTAATTCTTGTGTTGAATTATTTTTTCTCTCATGTGCATCTTCCTCCTACATTTCTACACTCAACCCTAAATGAATCATCATTTCTATCCTTTAAGAAGATATTTTCACATTTAGATCTATATCATAATGGGTGCACTTGTCTTATTACCTCGTCATTTTGAAGTGATTGCTAATTGAAATATCCATTAAAAAGTTGTAACACCATTATGTCAAATACTAACCTAGTTGATTCAAACAAGTTTTTATCCAAGTTTATATTTACAAGTTTTTCTTGGGAGGTATTGTTGAAAACCTCATGTGGTGGACCACCCTTGCAAAATCGCAATGAACTTTCATAAGAACCCTAATAGGATTAACTAGAGGGACCTCTTATTCATTATCCAAGATGTTCTATTATACATTGAATAGTTGAGATTTAAGTTGAATGTGGATGATGTCACCCTTGGGAAAATTGCAAAAAAATAATTATGTGCCTAATAACTCTAAAACACTCTTGTACCACCTGCCTTCCTTATACTCTAAAAACTATGAATGAACAATATAGATCATTCTAAATATTTTGAGTAATATAATAAAAATGAAGTATGAAGAAGTACAAGTAAACCCGCTGAGGTACTGAATAGGCATGATGGAAGCAGGGCCATGCTTGTATAGTATTAAGGTAAACCCGTCGGGTACTGAATAGTCTTGCTGGCAGCAGGGCTATGCCAAGTAAAGGGAGTTGAAAAAAATAAAGTGGCACACTTAAAACTAAACAAAAAACCTTGGGTCTCATTCTGAAGCAATCATTATCAAATCAAGGCTAGGAGATGACCTTTATTTCTCTCGAATGATGTTATTAAGAACCTTCAAGTATCCACTTTAGAGTTTTATCTTTTAAAATAAATAGGTTTGCATGAGAAGTGGGACCCTCAGTATATGTAATTCACCTTACCTAAGCAAGAAGAGCTTCATATCTAAAAACTTGGATAAAAAACGAGTTAATCATCTTGGGATGTATTCTTTTATGTGTTCCTCTCTTCAAATGAGATCTAAACTATGATTATATCACTTTTATTTTAAAGGTAATCTTGCCAGGGGGGTTGCTATTAGTCAAAGTCATTATGAAAAATCTTGGCCACTATCCTATAATCATATTAGAGTCACAACCAACCCTTTATCCTAATTATGATCCACAACAGATTGGATAAGAGTTAACGTTAGGAATGCTTAATCAAGTGAGGACTACCATCAATTTTGAAATTTTGAAGATCATTGTTGCATGAGGACATGCAATGACTTAGGCATGGGGGAATGTTGAGTCTCCATTTTGACACCATTATTGCCCTATATTACCCTCTATCTAAGCCTATTTTACCTATGTTATGTGTATATAATTGATTGTTTCCTCTACAAATACACTTGATGACCTTGTTCATGTGCATAGAGAGGCAACTTATGATTAAAGAGGGATTTGTTTAGTTTTCTTGAGTTAATTTGATTAAATGCTTGATTATGTATGATCCTAATCACTTTGAATCTTAAGCAGCTTGATCTGGTACCTCACTATTATGGTACTATAGCTATAGCGCGATAAGGTACTACAACTAAAATGGGATACAATACCTAGTCTACTCCAGTACCAAGGCTCCACCTATTCCGGTACCCAGTCTATTCTGGTATGAAGGCTCCACCAATTTTGGTACCAAAGCTCCAACTTGATCCGGTACTAGCTCTACTCCTCTTCTGGTACCAGCTTCATCTAGTACCATCTATGCACTTTATCCGGTACCAGATATATGTTTCATATGGTACCATCTCTCCGCCTCTTCCGGTACTAGCTTCATCTGGTACCAGTTCTGCGCTTCATCAGACACCAACTCTCTACCTCTTCTGGTATCAGCTTCATCTGATACCAGATTGCGACTATTCCAGTACTAGCTCCATCTAGTACTACCATCATTATGGTTTGATACCCATATTCATGATTTTATTCATCCAGTACTAAACCCCTGCCTACAGGATTTTGGTACTAATTGTTCTAATCTGGTACCAACTGTGATAATCCGATACTAGGCATAATTCAGAATTTTTGAATGTTTCTAGAAGCAAATCGGGCACATGGGTTTTTTCTAGAATGATGTTTTCATGCGAAAACATGAATATGAATTCACCCATATCACACGTGTGGACCTCTATCTCAAGGGGAATGATTCTGCCAAAATTTGCAAAAAAACTCAAACTGCCAACTTGTGCCTCAATTTCCATGCATATGGTATCAGATCTAGAAATTCCAATATATGGGTTTTGTCTAGAATATGGAAAATTGAGTAAGATGCCACTAGTTTTTCAAAATTATAATTGGTGTGGGAGATATGGGTGGAGCCCTAACTCGAATTTGCCCAAATTGATAAAAAACACAGATTTGTGGGATTTATCATAAAATTGTGAAAATTGTTTTCTTAGTTTGGGGATTTGGTTTTATCCATTCCTCCATGTATTTTATGTATAAATAAGACCTCATAGGTTTGAGTGAAGAAGGAAATATTATACTGTAATATTGGTTCTTGGAGAAAGAGGAATTATTATGTTGTAGGGTTGATTCTTGAAGACTGTGGATTATACCTATGTTTTTATGAAGTAATGATATAATTACAGTTCATGGATTCTCTATGTGTATTCAAACCTTTTCTTCTATAATTTTATTTTAAGAGCTTCCTGGTTGGTATGGCAAGGGCCCACCAACCAAATCAAGGTAAGCCTCTTTATATCTAGTTGTAAATATAATTCTGGTTTTTTGTATGTCTAGATAGAATAATTGTCTATTTAATCACAACATCTAACTTCATTCTTGTTATGTTTTAGCAACACCTTTGATAGTAGGTCATATAGATGTGTGGTAACTCTAAGAGAGTGGAATCTTTGTGTGCAATATAAGATTTCTGAGTGCAATGATTTATGAGTAGTTACTTGTCATCTTTGCGTGAGTATATGAGAACAATCATTTGATTGAATATTTTAGTGTTTTTCTAAACTAAGTGTTGTAGTGTGTGTTTTTATTTTGTCAATCTAGGAACGAGTTGGATCTCCATATTTCACCCTACATGAACCGATAATGGAGTATCTCAATATACCTAGAATTTCTTTCAGAATTGATTGAGTTTTCTTTGAGCATATGCAGAGTGTTAGTTGTTATTAGTCTAGATGTTGCAAGAACAAAGTCAAAGTTCATCTTTCTAATTCATAAGCCTAGAATGAATAGACTTGTCACCTAATAAAAAACCTTTTGATTCACTGTTTGTTTAAGAAGTTTTGTTATCAATTTTATTTTCTAATCTTGAAACTGTGTGAAGCATTTAGATATCCTAAAACAGAGTGTTAATTTCTGATTAGTGCAGTTTCTATAGGGGACAGATTCAAAGTCCATATTTTTATTTCATGATCTTGTAAATGGACAGATTCATTACCTGAGCAAGAACCTTTAGATCACATGCTTGTTGGATTATGTTTATGAGTTTTTCTTTCTAATTTATGAATTGTGTGAAGAGTGTTATCTTTAAAGTGTGAAAACAGAGTATTGGTATTGATTCTTTCTTGTTTATGTTATACTCAACATACATAGGAACCTATCTATTATTGACACATATAGTGCATCAAATCTACTGATTATGAATCTGTGTTGATAATTTATGTTTGGTAATATATTATGCAAGTAATTATACCAACATTTCTCCTCAACTATTTATCCTCAGACCCATTTGCAACTACTAGGAGTGTGAGTTGACCTAGCCATCTTGTCTAAATATTTTCACCTATGTACATTCTCTGTCAAAATGTACATGAATATTCCTTGGGCTGACATTTTTAACCCTTCTGACAGGGCCTCCATGCCTTCTATTTATGGAGTGATCTGAGGTTTCAACTACCGTCATGTGTCCATTAACTGATATCTCCTTGGGATCAAAATAGGGTCTGGTTGTGATATGAGATCCGAGACATCGTGCTTACTTTAGTGCAACCACTAAATTTTATCCGCCCACCAATTCTGGGATCCATTAAACCTCGCATGGAGACAACACCAAAATTGGCACTTAAGAGCCTTGAACACGGAGCAATGGATGAGCGCCATGTGATTTTGGCCGATTTCCAATGTGACCTCGGGCTGTGACCTGACGCTTATCCCAAATGTTGTTTTTGGATTTCACGCTTCAATATTCCTCACACTACTCGACTCCAGATCTCCCAATACCTAGATCGACGAAATCACTTTACTTAAATCGATAATCGGATCTGCTTCGTAGTCGACGACTGTGATTGCTTCTTCGAAACTCCGAATCGGCCAGATCTATGCAATGGGTGCTTGATTTTCTTCCTAGCCCTGCCTCCCATGTTACCTCGGTCTATGACTCGGGGCCCAACTCTTGAGTGCTCTGCACTTCAAAAATTTGGCACTTTTCCCCTTGCAAATTCTCTAAAACGCGAATTCCCGAATTTGTTTATCTGTTGTCACGTCCTCACCTTCCAACCAATGACTAGGATACTTTCATGGATTCTGACAAGAATTTCCACTGGAGAATGGATTCCTGTAGCTGACATGTCATGGAAGGAAGAAGACACACGTCACTTGAAATGCACTCCAAAATTTGGAGAAAGATTAAAGGAGAAGCACCCAAAATACTAAAACCTAAAATCCAAAGTAAATCGTGCCCATCCATTGACAAAGGACACACGACATTTGATATTCAACTCCAGACATTTTTCTGACGCTAAACTTCGTGCAACTTTATAAATCTGATCTCCTGAGAGACGCTAATCTGAACTTCACATCGAATCTTCGTCGTTGAAAAATGAACTTACCTTCTTCCTTGATTCGAGTCGACAATGGACCACTTTGAGTGTTGCGCTTTGTGCTCATGGTTGATGTCAGCATAAACACAGACTTGGGCGACCTACTTTGGGCTTGGGAAAATAGAATGACCAATGACTGAAGCAAAAATGACGATGAGTGTATATTCTTAGAGAAAAATGGAAAAGCTTCAGATTGATACTTATTCAGGTAAGACATCAAGGGAAACCAGGTCACTTAAACAAGAGGGGAAAAATAACTTTACCAGTGGGGAAAACTTTAGGACCTAGCTTGCGAAAGAGAGAGAAAGAGACAGGGCAAGGATACACACTTAGGTATTAATAACAAACACCTACGACCCCTTACGACTTCATGTGATAACATTTGGCTCCAGAGGGAATGGCATGCTCCCTGTGAGTTGACAAGAATGCACAGCTTTAGTGCCATAGCCTTGGGTTATGGAGTCTCTTAATCAAAATAAACATAAAAATAAAAATTAAGTGGTAATTACAATGGTGGAACGTCAATCTCATATTAGACAAAATATTTTTTTAGAAAGTGCCCATTGACAGGGCCACCTAAAACTTCGGAATCTTTCAAGTTCTGCAATTTATAAGTGTTGTTTGAAAATACCTCATAAATCTTGAAGGGGACAATCCATAAGGCTTGGAATTTACCATGTTTTCATTTTTATTGCTTGGGGGCATACCACTTGAGCACCATATCCCCCAACTGAAAATATTCCTTTCTTTCCCTCCTATCAAAGGCTCATTTTATTTTTTGTTGATGATCATGTGCTTTATCAATCAACTGCTCCATGGTTTGTTGAACTTCTACTAGTTGCAGTTCCCTCCTGATCATATCATCAGGTTCTCCTTTATATTCTTGGAGGAATTGTTCCACAGGTAAGGAAATCTGAGTAGAAAAAGTAGCCTCAAACCCATACAAAAGTTGAAAGGGGAAATGCCAAGTGACCTCTTTGTTGTAATCCTATCATCCCATAAGGAAAATTTCAACTTTGAATCCCAGTCTTTCTTGTTGTCTTCTAAATTTTTTTTTATGATATTTATGAGGCTCTTGTTAGAGGACTCTGGCAAAACATTTCCCCAGGGGTAGTAGGGAGTGGAATCGATTAATGTAATCCCATACTACTCATATAAATTAATAAATGGCTCAACTATGAAAGAGACAACATTGTTTATAACAATATTGCTTGGACAACCAAATCTGGACATGATATCCTCAAGGAAGCTTATGATTACCTGGTGGGAGGAACTCCTTGTAGGGATGGATTATATCCATTTGGTAAAATAATCAGTGGCAGTCAAAATCCAACTATGTTTACCACTTGAGGCTAGGTGGATCTATCCAATGAAGTCCAGAATCCACTGTTGAAAAGGTCTAGAAACCATTACTGGTTTTAAAGGAAAATATTTGAGTTGCTTATTTCCAATAAACTTTTCATACTTGACACAATCTCTAACCTTCACACAAACATCAGAAAAAAGGATGGGCCAAAAATACCCATCTATGAGGATCTTGTAAGTCATGGTCCTCCAAAAATGATGTCCCCCACATGAGTTGTCATGAAAGTCAATCATAGTTCTTTTGGATTCATGTGGGTCTATACATCTTAACAGAACTCCCAAAGGGTCCTTCCTGTACAAAACCTGATTGATGAGACAATATTTGACTACCTTGAGTTTCAAATATCTCACCTTGTTTTTGTTCAAACCATCAGGAGGCCTCACCATTTGTAGGTAATATATGATTTCTTTATACCAAGTTCATTATGCTAAGTCGAGGCTAACATGAGGGTCTTTATCAACAATCTCAGTTTTCTGATTTTTCAAGTTTTTGTTCATGAAATTCACCCCCAAATCCTTACAGTTTGATTTAGCCAACATCTTGGCTAAACCTTGGCCCTTTACCAATTTAGTGGGCCTTATTTCTAGGTCAAACTCTAGAATTTTGGCAATCCATCTACTTGTCTTCTCATCTATATCAGGATGGATCAAGATCTCTTTTACTGAGGATGAGGGGACATATGCAAATTTTTTTTAATGAAAAACATAGATTCTAAAAGCCTCGAGGGCTTTGACCAAAGCATATGCCTTCTTCTCCATGATATCATATCTCATCTGTGCATCCCTCAATGCTCTTTTGAAAAAGGAAATAGGATTCTCTAACCCATATGTATTTTTCTGTAGAAAAACAACAGCCAATGTATTTGATGAGGAAAAGGAAAATATCATAAATTCCTTAGAATAGTCAGGGTTGATGAGCACAGGTGATTCAATCAGAGCCCTCTTGATTTGGTCGAAAGAATTTTTGGACTCAACAGTCCACTTCACTCTGTTCCCCTTTTTAAGCATGGATGTAATGTGGTTAACCAACTCAGCAAAATTAGAAATGAACCTCCTCAAAAAAAAAAAATTACCCAAGAAATATTGAACCTCTTTCTTAGAAGTGGGAAACGAAAATGCCTGGATGGCCTCTACTATGATTGGATCAATTTTTACTCCTTCTTTTGACACAATATGCCCCAATAATTTTCCTTCTCCCATAGCGAACAAGGATTTCTTAAGATTGAGGGAGAGACCAAACCTTTTTCACTTCAAGAAGACTTTCTTTAGATGATGACAATGCTCTTTATTAAACCTTGAGAACATTGTAATGTCATCCAAATATATGACTACAAATTTTTCTTTCTCCCTAATGAAGGCAATGTCCATGGCTCTCTAGAAGGTTGCTCCTACATTCATCAATCCAAATCACATTTTAGCATACATGAATGTGCCCCAAGGAGTAGTTAAAGTTTTCTTCTCTCTATCTTCAGGAAGGAAAGAGATCTGATTTTAGCTAGAGAAGACATCAATCATAGCCAACCTGGATGAACCAGTGACTCTCTACAAAATGTGATCCATCTTCGACAAGGGGTAGTTATCCTTTTTGGAGCTCCTGTTCAAATTTCTGAAATCAACACATAACCTGATTTCTCCATTATTCATCCTCACAAGAACCAAATTAGCCACCCATTCTAAAAATCTGAAGGGGATGATGATCTGGGCATCCAACAACTTCTTTACTTCCCTTTCCATAATAAGCAACAGCATGGGGTTTATCTATCTAAGTTTTTGTATGAAAGTTTTGGGATCTTATTTCAAAGGAATTGTGTGTTCCATGATGTTTGTGTCATATGTTCTTAAGTCTTCATATTTCCAAGAAAAAAAATCAGCAAACTCCCTCAAAATCTTGACATACTCAACCCTTTTCTCCTTTGACAGACTGCTAGACAATTTTACATACATGGGATCCTCCTTTGTTCCTAAATTTCATTCAGTCACGTTGGCCTCTTCCTTTGATCTTTTAACCTTTACAACAACATCATTTCTATCAAACAATTTTTCCAAAGGAACAAGTCCCTTTGGAATATTGTTGCTTGGCAACTGAACAATATGATGGTCAACGATTTTATTAAGAAAAACATTAGCATGAGGCCTTTCTTCAGAATCTTGATCCTGATCAAGATGCAGATCAGAGAATTCATCCACAGTCTCAAGAAATGTTTTTATCTCAATATCATCCTCAAAGACCTTCCAATGCTTGACATTGTCAGGAAAAGAGGGTCTATACTTTACTTCAACCTCATACTTGAGTTTTGGGGCAAAGGGACCCTGAAATTACTTGTTGAGACAACCAATGAATATTCCACATTGTTCTCCTCTCTTGGAACGAAAGAGATATTAAAATCTAAGAAGAAATTGTCAACAAGATCCCAGACTTCATTTTTGTAGGCTCTTAACCTAGGGTTCTTAGCCTAATACATATTTCTAACCTAATGTACAATTAAATCAACATCTCCAAAAACTGCTAGCTCTTCAATCTTCATGTTTTTAGCATATCTCAAACCCAAAACAAGAGGCTCGTATTATGCCACATTGTTTGTTGTTTCAAATTCAAGATTAAAAGACAAAGATATGGTCTCTTGGGTAGGGGAAATGAAAACTACCCCAGCCCCAACAGTTTCCCTGGAAGAGGCTCTGTCAAAAAACATTTTCCAAACATATGCATTGGAAGGAGGGTATTTACAAGGGGCAATGGGATGATTTCGGATTTCAATTGGTGTTTGAGGGCCATCAGTGTTTTGTAACATATTGGTCCCTAGATTAGTATCTATTGCGAAAATGGGGTGGTTGGTCGTATTTTCTTCATCACTGATGATGTAAGAAAGTTTTTCTTTCCTATAGAGTCTTCTTTGTTTGCCTCCAAACACATGAATAATGTCATATGAAAGATCCATTTGCAACGTGGCCCCCAACCTTTTTATCCAATATCTAGAAAGAAGCATCCCAAACTTAGGGGGGACATTAGCCACTACAATATCCATGACTACTCTCTTCATTTCCAGCTGGAACAAAGATACAACCAAGTATTTGATAACCCCAAGGAACTTCACCTTCCTAGATTCAAACGAGTACAAGTCATGATAAGTCTTTATGACCTCCAACCCGAGCTCCTCCATGAAAATAGTAGGCATACGATTGTGAGATGCCCCTGAATCCATCAAGAAGTTGTGCAACACCTTATCATGGATGTTCAATGAGATATAGAAAGGAGGGGAGAATTAATCTCTATCCTCTACCAAAGTTCCTAGTATGACAACAGGCTTTTCATCTTGGAGGTTTAACGAATCCATGGAATAAGATGAAGGCTCAGAGTGAAACACTTTGGAGAGGTACCTTTTGAAATCATCATGCTTAAATAGCTCCAAGAAAGGTATAGGGATCTTAATATTTTGAATTTCATTCTCAAAGCTAAACTAGGGGGGAGGTTTTAGAATATCGTTCACTTATGGGGCAGTGCCTTTAACAAGTGTTTGGGGATCTTGTGCCTCCTTTTCTTTGTTGCTAGTTTCCACATCCTTAACAGGATTCTCTACTCTAGTAGGTTGATCAGTAAGGTCAGTCTTTCCCTCTTTCTTCTTTGACCTAAGGTTATATCTATTTAGGTTGTAACTGGTCCTTTCTCCTTTTCTCATCTCATTTAGTTGGTTATCCATGAAGGAATCTTCATATGCAGATTGAGTTAAATGAGGGGATGAGGAGGTGTTACCAAGAAAATGGATTACAGGATCAATTTCTTCTTCCTCTCCTTCTGCATGAATAACCAAGTTATTTTAGATATGGGTTTGGATTTTTTGATCATCCCTTTCCCTATTTTTTTTTATCTCTCTAGATGATTTGAGGGGCATTATTTGGTCTTTTGAAATTACCCTTGTTATCAGTATTTTGGGCTTTCTTATAGCCCCGTTTCCCCTCAAATTTCAATTTCTCCATTTATGCAGAAAGTAATTTTATTGTCTTTGTTAACTCATCAACTTGAGGGTGGGAAGTAGAGGAACCAGAGGTCAAAGCTTCAACCATGCCTTTTCTTCTATCTCTATCATCATTAATCCTAAGATAATCAACTGCCAATATATTGGATTCTACTTCAAGGGTCGTGTCTTGCATATGAGCTAAGGAGGTAGCTCTTCTTTCTCTTAGGAGAAGGAAGAATTTGGGGTCAAAATCACTAGCATAAGTGATCTTGGCATAGGTTTCAATAGGCTTAATATCAGCGACGATCTTATCGTACATCTTATTAAATCTCTTGGATAAGTCTGATACAAATTCCCCCTCTTCTCTCTTAAGTGACCAAAACTCCATAATATAATAAAGGGAATCTTTTTTATCTCCCCAATGTCTAAAAAATGCATCATTCAATGCTTCAATCCCATCAATAGATACAGGAGTTAAACCCCTGAACCATTTTTTATCCTCACCATCAAGGCTTTGTACAAAAACTCGCAACCAGACATCTTCATTTTCAATATTAAGATTATTTGCATAACTGTAAAAAGTTGAAAAGTGCTCTTCAACAATTATGTCTTCCTCTCCTATAAACTTGGGCATATACTTGAGATAATCTCTAGCTAGGAGGGGATTAGTATGCTGAGGTAAAATAAGAAGGGCATACTTAGAATCCACTATGGCATCCATTATGTTTATAGGAGGATTAGTGTCTGCCATTGGAATGTGAACTGTAGGAGAACCAAGGGGAGACAGATTTTGGATAGGTGGGATTGGAGCTGTGTTTCCAGGGGAAAGGGGAAATGACTGAGTATTGGAGGATTTTAATATGGGGTATAAGGGAAAATAAGTTTCCCCCTCCTTAGATACAACAACTATGATAGGAGGAGTAGGAAAACCCAAAGTGGTACAACCCTCTAAGCTTCCAGGTTTGAACCACTTTACAATATCAGGGGAAACAGGTGTGTCAAAAATTTCTTCTATATGAGGCCTAGAAGGGGATAATTCGAGAGGGAAACTCCCAAAATTCAAGCTTCTAAAAAATCCAACAGATGGTATAACAGGAAAATTAGATGTAGTTGTTGGAGTTTTAAAAGAAGAATCATGTAAATTATCAGAATCACCTGATACAACAGTTGAAATCCTTTCTTGAGGGGTCTTTCCTTTTTTGATAATATTTTCTAGGTCGGATTCAGGTGTAGCTAGAGGAATATATGAAATAGACCTCATGTGTATGCTTTTGGGAGAAATAACTGAAACATTGGAGTCACCAGGTGCAAGTTGCAATCTTCAAGTTGTTGATTTATGATGCACCTTCATAATCAGAATTTCTTTGTCATTCTATCCCATGGAAATGTCTTCAATTCATCCTGTTAGCGATAATTCTTGCAAGAGGGGTTAGAATGCAAAAGAATGGGTTAAAACCCACTTGTCCTAAGTTTTGAATGTAAATGTGCCCGTGATAAGAAGTGAACGGATCTGGATGGTGTGCATCCACGCGCCCAAATCAACGGCACACATGAAATTCTGGACCCCCCTTGCCTTTATACCTTTAAGCAGAGGGGGGGGGGGTCTGG
>SNQJ01S0032370.1:75981-121053 GCA_010110895.2 Picea sitchensis
GAATGTGAAAAGAGGCCCTTTAGGGCACATTTAGGTCTTTGACCAGCCTCCCCCCGCAGATTGAGCTCGTATTTGATGTCAAATCGACTTGGGAGCCGATCCATTAGTGGTTGGGAGGCCGACCAACTTCATAAATGCGTCGTTTGGCAGGCGCGCGGGTTTTGCACCCCACAGCTGCGCATATGCGCCCATTGTATGAAGATATGGCGCGCATGCGCTTGTTTTCCATGGGCGTGGTGCGCTTTTGAATTTTTTAGCCAAATTTGTATAGTTTTGGCTCTTTTGTTGTGCTGTGGAGTTAATCCTTGTGACGTGAATGACTTTTTTTCTGTGTTGATGATGCGGAGTTCTTGTCGCCCTGTGCGGACGAAATTTCAGTGATAACACTTTGTAAACTGCATGTGTGTGTTAGAGACTAGGAGCACACCTAATTGGAATCCTGCAAACAATCAAGCATCGGAAAAAAATAATACCAATTTTGAGGTAGGCATTCCCATGCTTAGACCATAAATGAACGAAATCGTAAATGTAGGTCATGGCCACCAAACATCACCGTGGATCCATTCCGTCAAAATGTTAGATAGCCACCAAGAATACATCGTGGATCTATGTGAAAATTGTTTGATCTGAAGATGACATAGCCACGCAACATACAAAGTGGATCTATGTGTCAATACAAATTATACATACTCCTATCGCAACCTGAGCCAAAACAAATAAGGCACAGGGTTTTCAACCCCGCCACAAGTACAAATCTAACCATACGATTACATGTGTTGAAGTCGAGCATGCTAGAAACCACTTGATTACCGATCATTAATGAAAATTGTTAACAAGTGCGAGGCAAATCACCATTGATGTCAATGACTCCCAAGGTACAAAAGTACAATCCAAACAAATGCGAATATATGAGCTGGAGTCGAGCACTTGGCAGAATCTCTTGATCAGGGATCAATGATGTGAACCCCTGTCGACAGCGAGGAGACCTGCCATTAAGGCATGCAAGTTCCAAGGAACTAAGTGATTTCTAAATCTTGATTCTGGATAATGAGTTGGAGTCGACGAAACAAGACTTGTCATAGGAGGGCCTTTATGTATCCCTCATCAATGACACGAAATAAGTAACATATTTTGAAGGTAGAACAGATCATGGATGAGTGTGGACACAGACATAGGGAAGGCCGACATAGTAAGAATGGACAACCACATATGGTCGACTCAATAAAAGGTTTGTGTGGACAACTCTTGAGCATACATGAATGACACGACCAAGGACTTGGCAGCATTGACTCAATGATGACTCAAGACGTGACCTAATAGAAAGTTGAATGAGAGACAAATGGATTTCCCAACCTGGATTCAAATGATGAATAGGGGGTGTCATGTTCAAGAGTGACACTTACTGCCATTAATATGAAGATGGAAACATATCCCTTTTCCTAAATTTTCCATAACCATTTCGGCGAGTACCTCTTTATTTTTACGCAAGCTTGAGGAGGATAACATATGATTTTTGATATAAGCTCATCCTTCGGATGAGCCCCTCGGAGTATGTTTAACGAAGCCTAAGAAGGAGTGTCTCGGTCCCATTGTGGGTATTGTGGGTATTTCGAAGGTTTTTCATGATTATAAAGTCTGGAAAAAAACTCAAAAGAGAACTCTCTCAGTTCCTTTTTTGTAAAGTAGTCTGAAGAGATCGAAAAAGAGATAAATTATTGTCCAACAGATGCTTTCTTCAAATAATTTAACGAGCGTGAAAATAGCAATATCTCTTGGCAATCTTTTCATGTTTAGAGAGTCTGAAAAGAGATTAAAGAGGTTTCCAGGGGGTTACTTTTTCGTATAACCTTGATGAGGCCAAAAAAGTGATAAACATGTGCTCGACTACATTCTCATGTATTTTTGATCGCGAGAATGAACAAAGACCACGCTCGAGGTTTTGTCTAAAAACCATAAAAAATATTGAAACATGCGACCAAAAAGAGAAAATATCCATAGTCTTTCGTGTAGAATTCAAAGTCATTATATCTGCAAAAGGGCACACTCATAGGGCTATTAGGCATTAGGTTAAATGAAATAAAATTATATAAAAAATCATAAATATGGTAAAGACCAAATATAAGTGGGTAAAATGGATTTTATCATAGTCATTGTGACTTTTGCCAAAAATTTATCCCAAAACCTCTCTTTTTCCCTTGAATTTCAGTGCTCAATTGTAGAAGGTACAAGAAACCGTTTGGCGAACCGTCTCCATCAGTGAGGTAAGCTCTCTATCTTCTACCTTTTCATGGTTCAATTTTTTGTTTTCATTGGAAAATTTCAAGTTTCTTAGTTTGTTTTAGGGCCAAAATGCATGCCCAGGTGTTCTCGCACCCTATCCATGCGGGACCTACGAGAATGCATGATTCTCACAGGTGGCCCCAAAGGCACCTGCGAGAACCTCACACTGTGCTAAAGGGGCACCTGCAAGAACTACAAAATGAAATTTTGAAATGATTTTTTGCTCAATGAAAAAGTGCTAAGATTTGAAATGAGTTACTAACTCTCTTCTTATGGTTCTCGTGTAGGTATTTAACTATCATGATGGTTTTAGAGTGGCACGAAAGAGAGCACAAAGAAGATGATGCTATTGTCGGGAATGACTTGGGTACCATTGCCTCTCTATGAGACTGGTCTCCTGAAATTCTTTTGGATACCGGGTATGAGGGCCCAAGTCAGGTTGTTGGAGTACCTCATCCATATGTGGGATGTAGAACAACAAGTATTCCATGTGGGGGTCCACACATTGTCCTTGGATATCGTGGATGTTTACTTCCTAAAAGGATTATCAAGACATGGGTACCATGCTATCTTGACCGGTAGCCGAGGTGGAGGACTCCCAATGAGTGAATATTGTCGCCAGTACTGTGTTCCAGAGGAAGAAAGAAGTAAAGGTAAGGTGTCTATCTAGGGGGTCCAGGATTTGAACCTTCACACCATCCTATTCACCATTTCTCGTATGGATGGGAGTGTTGATCCACACATGTCTCTCCAGAGCTATTTTCAGTATGCCATAGAGTGTACTAAGCCTCAGATTTTTAACTGGTCAAATGCGGTCCTTCGTAGCATAAAGAGGCAGTTGACCAAATGCAGGAAAGGCGACTTGAAGCAATTCAGGTATGGATCAGTTTTGGTGTCCTTCTTTCTTGAGAGGGTTCCCTTGTTGAGGTTGTAGGTTAAGTGGGGTTTACCAGCTCTGGAGGATCCAAGGATGTTGAGGTGGTGCAACCTCATGGCCCGACATGTAGCTGGGCCAATCATCAAATATAACGATTCATTTTTTGACTGGCTATGGCCACAGATGTTGATGGTGGATGATTATGCCTATGTAAACTTGGATTTCCGAGGGGATTCGGATCTATCCCTACCTGAGGACGCTCAGTGGGGAGATCTAGGTAAGAAGTACACATTTTCTTTTAAATGTTTTTGTAATTTTTATCATATGAAATGTTTTTTTATGTTTTCCCAAGAACTGATCAAGAAATCACATTTGAATGACACATATGTGGGGCCATACTAGCCTCCAGGTACATCTCCTATTCAGCGACGAGGAGAGGTGGCTCCAGTGCCATGATGGGATGCTGAAGACTATGAGGCGGTGGAGAAAAACTTGGAAGGATTGACTGCTGACATTCCGGACATGACTATCGGGGAAGTCCCTCAGCATTATCAGTGCCATACTGTGGGGGTGTCAAATTCTATTGGCCGACTTCTTCGTAGGGTGGCTCAGGCAGTCATGTGTTATCATGAGCGTCATCTATGATGCTACTTTGTAGAAGCTATGAGCTTCAGATTTTGAAATTTTGGTCCTCAGACAGAAACGTTTGTAAACAAACTTTTGATCGTTATATATACATATATACGGCTTCTATTGGCTTATCTTGTGTTGTGTGATACATGTGATGTGATTGGTTTATAAATGGCCCAAATGTCTATCCAATACATAGTTAGCTAATGCATCAGTTAATGTATTTAGACATCTAAGAATATGTTGATACTCAATATAATCCAAATAGCATTCCAAGAGGTGAATTCGAAAATATACCTGTAATAAAGTAGGACTCCGAATAGCATAGACATTACTTAGCTGTAGTACTACTAGCTACGAATCGAGTCGTACAACCAGGTGATAGATACCAAGCGAGATAACATCAATCAATAATTTGATAACTACGCTATACTTTGCAATATTGTTGGTTTCACGTCTAAGACACACACCTCGTAGAGTGATGAGTTCGTTTATAGGGGCGTAAATTTCCCAAGCAGCAGAAGCAAGGTTTTGAGTACTACGGCTAGCACCATCAGCGAATCCAATGTGGGGTAGCGAATACTCTGACATCTGGAAATCAAGTACAATGCCCGATAAGCAATCAAGGGTAAAGGCCAAATAACGCAAAATCAAAACAAAGCAACAAAAGTATGGTACAATAAAATACAAGAACTCATGCACATGTGATTTTATGCATAGTACTTCTTTAAGTACAACCCATTTCTAGGTTCACTCAAAGGGATACCATCATAATCCACTAACTCGTAGGCTCCTTTCTCCAGAACTAGTTTAACGATATAAGGACCTCGCCACATAGCTTTGAACTTTCCGGCTCCTAGGATATCCTGATCTTGTTCGTAGAGGAGAACTAGATCGCCTTCAATGAAAACACGAGGCTTGAAATCTTTGTCGTATTGGGCCTTGATGCATTTTTTTTGGGCTTCTATTACTAGAGTAGCGTCACGACGAGTCTTGTCTAATTGCATGAGGTGCAACAAACGTTCTTCTTCTGCAAAAGTGTTTGGTAGGAGTTCGATGGCTAGTTTCAAGGAAGGTATCTCACATTCAATTGGTAGGATGGCTTCCATACCATAAACTAGTTTTAATGGTGTAAACCTAGTAGAAGACTTAACGGATGTCTGGTACACCCACAATGTTGAAAACAACATCGTGTGCCAACTTGTTTTGTGAATCCATATCATTCGTCGAAGCATGGTAATAAGGACCTTGTTGATTGCTTCAACTTGGCCATTGTCTTGTGGGTAATAGGGTGTCAAGTTTTCATGGAGAAGACCCAATTTTTCAATGAGTTCGTACATCGTGAAGTTTCTAAAGTGGCTACCATGATCAGTGACAATATCCTGAGGAACACCAAAACAAGCAATGATGTGATTGAATATGAATAATGTGGTTGTCTGTCTAGTATTGTCGAATGTCAGCATCACCTCAACCCATTTCATAAAGTAATCTATGGCTACAATAATGTAACCATGCCCCCTAGCCGAGTGAGGGTGACATGTCATGAAATCGATACCCCATTTCGCAAATAGACCAACGGACACTATAGGGTGCAGAGGAGCAGGGTGTGATCATATCTTGTGGTTGTAGGCCTAGTAGGCATGGTACTTTCAGACGACAATGATAAAGTCATTAAATAACGAAGGCCAAAAATAGTCGGCACGCAAGATTTTCTGAGCAGTAGCATACCCAGACATGTAGCCACCACATGCTCTGGAGTGGCATTCATTGAGGATTTTATCAGCTTCGTCAAAAGTGAGGCAACGTAAAAAAATGGAGTCAATCCCACGACGATAAAGAGTATCACCGAGGATAATATATTGACGGGCTTGGTAGCGGATTCGACGTCGGTCAGTGCTAGACAAATTAGGCCAAAAAGTTTGGGTTTGAAGATATATGATGATATCTCCATACCAAAGGTCATCGGAACTAATCAGAAAAAGAGATTCATCAGGTAATGAATCGATTGCTACGTTTTCTGACTCAGGGCAGGGAATATCACATATCAACTCGGAAAACGCTAAATATTTCTTAGACTTAGCGCGTTCAAATTCTAAGTCAAACTCCTGGAGTATCATGATCCATTTGGAGTATTTTCCCCCTAGCAGTTGGCGTGTAAGAATGTGTTGCATAGGGTTGAAGGTAGAAATAACGGTAGTTTTGCGAGAGAAGATATAGTGCCAGAAACATTGGACTACTTGGACAACGGCCAAGGCCATCTTTTCAACATGTAAATACTTGGTTTCAGTAGTCATGAAATTTTGACTCAAGTAATAGATGACATGTTCGTCATGAGAATCATCCTCCTGGACGAGAACTATAGCGATGGTAAGGTCCGAGGCTGCGAGGTAGAGGAAATAATCGCGATGGTAGTCAGGTGGGAAGAGTAGCAGGGCACAAGTCAAGGATAGTTTCAAAGCTTCGAAAGCTTTGTTGGCAGTGGTATCCCACACGAACTCGGATCCCTTCTTGAGCAGGCGCGTAAATCCAAGAGCTAGCTCAGCATAGTTTGGAATGAAATGATGAAGAAAGTTTGCCTTGCAAACTTTGTAACTGGTGAAGTGAGGAAGGGGTAGGAAGATTGAAAATGGCCTCAACCTTCAAGGGATCAACCCAGATCCCTTGATGTGAAATGATAAATCCTAGAAGTTGGTCGGATTCTATGCAGAAAACACACTTGTGGGGATTCAAGCATATATGGTAAAATCGACAGGGAAGGAAAATGGCGCAGAGGTGTACATGATGATCATCCCCACACATGGAATGAGTAGGTAAGTCATCGAGATAAGGCTGTACAATATGCTTGATATCATGAAAAGTGTAAGACATGGCACACTGAAAGGTGGCACCGACATTTTTTAAACCAAAAGGAAGTTTCTGGTAAGCAAACATGCCCCAAGGACAAATAAAAGAAGTTTTATGTTGGTCCGCGGGGACGATATTGATTTGATTATAACCAGAGAAACCATCCATCAGGGAGAATATTTCTCTTTCAGTACAGTCATCGATGATTTGGTCGACAAAGGGGTTCGAAAAGTTGTCTTTAGGACAATCTTTGTTAATATCCCTATAATCAACACACACGCGGATAGTGCCTTGCTTCTTGTCAATTGGAACAAGGTTAGAAACCCAATTAGTTAGGGCCATAAGGAAAATGAAGCCATCTTTGAGGAGTTTTTCAACTTCAAGCTTGATAGCAGCTGCTTTATGTGGGTGAACTAGATGAAGGCGTTGTCGGACAGGTTTAGTGTCTGGGTATGTTTTAATCTTGTGTATCATGATAGCGGGGTCAATACCAGGCATTTCTTCGTAGCTCCAGGTGAAGACGTCACAAAACTCTTGGAAAAGAGACTTGTAGTGGACAACTTCGTCACGGGAACATGAAGCTCCAATATGCACATTTTCAATGATTCCAGGTTTGATGGAGATATCGAGGGGGATCATGGGTGAAATATTGCTCAAGTTACCTTCGTAAAGCACATCTCGTGTAGACTCGGGAATGGTGGAAATAACAACAACTGTCGAGGGAGGCGAGAGTCATTGATAACTCATGATGGTGGATTGTTCCAGAAAGAGAATGGAATGATGATTTCCATCGTCCTAAGGGGTATATTCCATAGACATGACCGACATAATCATCTCGTCTGCGGGAAAGATGACGCGGAACGGATCAGGAGCATCAAGAGAAAGGATAGGAAGTGTTTCCGATTGAATGGCATGATAAGAAGATTCAACCAGATTGAGAGGCATCTCGTTTCCATAACAAAGAATATCATCGGGTTCTGGGACTGCCCATGGGTCATGAGACGCATGGATGTCGTGAACTGAGGTGGAAATCATATTGATCGAAGTGAGAGACAAAGGTGGAATGTCAGGTGGCGGGATGGGGAAAGTACCCATCAAAGAGAAGTCTTTGAGAAGACCCACCCCGACATTCTCATACCCAGAAGGAGTTTTGGAAATGAACGACATGTTGCCGATACGTGTATTGGAGTGAAATAAGGCCAATTGGTCGATAATAACGAATTTTCCTTGATGCGGGAAACATACAACACAGAAAAGAGTCAACACAACTACACGCATGGAGTCAATCCAGCTACGACCAAGAAGAAGATTGTAATCAAGAGGAGCGTCAAAGACTTCCACTTCGACTTGGACCATTTTGCCTTCTAACATAATGGGCAACTACGAAAGAACACCGTAAGGTTTGAAACTAGAGCCATTGAAGGCTTTAAGTGTGTTGTGGGATTCTGTCAAAGAAGGAGAGTCGATAGATTTTCAACAAGTGAAATACATGACACACGTCGAGGCACCCTCGTCGATAACTTTTCTACAAATGTTCTTGTCGGAGACAATAACCTATATTTGGAACGCGAGTTGAGGGGGTAATCTTGGAATGTGATCTTCCAAGTAAAAGATTATTAAATTCGTATCCATGGGGTCGATGCCACCAATAGATTTCAACGGTGCCTTCCATTGTGTGGGACAACTTTGAAGGACTTCGAGGGCTAACATCGCGGACAATGCTTGGGCTAGATCTTCGACAATGCTATAGTTCTGGGCAGCGTGGGCATGAGGATTGAAAGTTGATTTTCAAACAACACCCTTTGGGGGAGGGAGAAGAACTGTATCAAGGCTCGGTCATTCAAGATGAAGAGGACCATTGGTAGGTGGGGTCATAAGAGAGTTTGTAACCAATGAGGGCGGCATCGTATCAACCTTCTCTTTGGAAGAAGAATAATCTCTGGCTCGAGTAGTGAGTGTGATGTCATTTTTCTTGGAATCACTAGTACACATTAATACATAATATGTATTGGAGGGGGACGGTTGGTTGTGAATGACCAATTGAGCCTGTTGTTGAGAGGGGAAGGGTTGTGACAATACATCCGAAGGAGGAGGTTTTGGGGTCCCTTGAAGGAACTTGTTAACTTCGGCATGACGTGGACAATATTTCGTGTAGTGATCGTCACCATAGATAAGACAAGGATATGGAGGTTTTCGCTTATCTCTCTCATCAATAGCGGGTGTCTTAGTTTTCTCAGTTTGTGGAATATTTTTGTCCTCCTTGGTCTTACCCTTCCCTCTTTTGGATTTATTTCTATCGGAAGGGGTAGATTGAACAACATTTACCTCAGAAGTCTTACTAGTGGGAGGGGTAGGAGACAGACCATTTTGAACATTAGAAGACATAGATTTGGGGTTGTTGCCAGAGGTGTGGATAGAGTGATGTTGGTCATGGAAGGTTCCAATGACACCGTCAACAACATGTGAAGCCGAAGGAGTGGTTGAAGTAGTAGAAGTAGAAGGATAAGGTGCATCAGGGAGCAAGTTGTAAAGAGTACCCGTTTGTGAGTAAATGAGGTCTAGGTATTGGGTATGACTGATGGCATGTTCTTATGTGAAAACTCCACCCATGGTGATGTCTCTAGAAATGTCATTCATGAATGATTGCGTGAACCATTCAGTCAGCAATTGATCAGGAAGCTCGAGTTTGATGAGACGTCGTCTACGACGCCACTCATGAATATGATCAGAAATATGAGTGGATTTGCTCCGCTTGAAAGAGCTCAAGATCTCAGTTCCAGTTTCATATCGGATCAGGAGCTGGTAATGGGTGAGAAAATCCATAGTGAGGGTATTGAAGTCATTGAAGAAACCTCATGGTAATTCTATGTACTAGTTCATGGCTGACCCTGTAAGGATTCATTGAAAAAGACGTAGGCAAATAGAGTCATCCATCAAAGAGTTCGATGAGCACCAAAGGTCAAAATTCATGATGTGATTGTTTATATCCTCTCCTGGTTTTCCATCGAATTTAGGGATGTCCAATGGTAATTTGGCTGGTATGACAAGCCAGTGGGGAAAGTGACGGATTGGGTCATTAAATATTCATTATATATCCAGTAGGTCCAAGGTGGCTAAGAAGGGTAATTGTCTGTTCACATGAAGGTACTGGTGACTTTGGGGAGGAAGCCCCATCGATAAACCAGTGGGACCATAAGCGGTTTTCATGTAATGCAAGGATCCGAGTAGGTTCGGTTGTTGGTGTGGAGGAAAGTAACTCAGAGGGTTATACCCTTGGACAGGAGTATAGGACTGGGGATTCAAGCCCCAGATAGGATTGGACATGCATAGGTATGGCTGGCCTGTGCTGGGGGGAGCGATGGAGCTGGTTTGAGGTTGTTGCCCCCCAGTCGAGAAAGGATTATGTTGAACAAGATAATTCCAATAATGGGCTAGGGACAAAGGTATATTTTGTCCAAAGGGTGAGGTTGGTGGGGGTTGCTCCCCAATCGGGGGTTGGGTCTCAATTGGACCTTGTTCTGTAAACAGGATTTGGGTATGGCCTCCTTGGTGAAATTGTCCACCAACAAGAACTTGATAAGTAGATGTGAATGATGAAAGGGTGCCACTAGGATAAGTATCTCTGGAAGAGGAAGAAAAAGATCCTCTGAAAGGAGGTTGAGGAAGTGTCGGAATGAAACCAGGAGGAGGTTGCCCAAAAGGAGAGGAACCACTAGGAGTCTTGTACGTCATTTGTCAAGGAGTGGGGATAGAGGCATTCAATGCACGATATCCAGGTGGAAGGGTTGAATTGAATCTGGGCAACAACAGTGTGCCAATGGGATCTTGGCTGGCTATCGTAGTCCCAGTGTGCAGACTCATGGTTTCGGGGGTCATTGTGTAATGGACCATTTCTAAAGGGATGGTCAAGATGTGACTGTCTGGTGGGATTTCCATCCCAGGAAAGTAATAATCAGTAGTAAAAGGTATCGTGTCTAGATCAGATGTCTCGGGAAGTTCAAGTGTGACAGTGATATCAATGCCTGCTCCTGAACCAAAGAGATCCCATCTAAAAACACCAGAAGTCCAAAAAGTATCTTGACCCTTGGGTCCAAGGTAAGGTCCGGTTGGTGATCCAGAAGATTGTACAACAAAATCTCTGGAAGAGTTAACCCACACAATACGTCTCTTGGAATCAGGGTGAAGTCGAAAGTCCTCTCGAGAATTGGAAATTTAGAATCTTTTTAGAGAGTCAGTCCTTTCTACTTGTGGGGTAGCGAGGTCCTAGACTTCACTCTGTTGAGGAGATCCCTTCAGCAAGCTGGTAGGAAAGGATTGGGAACCTTCTAGATCATGTGGGGGTAAACCTTGCATTCTACGTGAATGGTGTGGAGGGTCAATTGTGATTGAGTTAAAAAATACAAAGGAAAATCAAAGGTCGACTTGGGTAGACAAACAACAGGTGCTAGTAAATTCTAGGAAACTAAACCAAACAAACAAGACCTTCTAATATCGAAGTCACTAGTTGGTGGTGAAATCCAACGTCGCAACGGCGAGATAAGAAGGGGATGGGCTAGGGTAGAAAAGTTACGTTGACGACCTGCTTAACGGACTTACACCCTGGTGCAAGCTCCCACACATAATCATGGGTATACCCTCCAAGGAGCCCAAGTGAGTTTGGCCAACGTCAATTCCAGGTACCATGAAAACTTTTCCCTTCATAGTCACCTTGTGTAAGAACCTACGAAGATAGGCAACTAAGGTTACCACCGAAAACAATAATGCCTAGGGGTACAATCGACAGTCCGATCCACATGAAAGGGTAGGGTATCTAGCCCGCAATCAGCTCGAGAGGCTTCCACTCATCATTGTGGGTATACCTCCAAGTGTCCCTCATAATACGTGCAATCTCTACACCGATATCAATAGAGCAGGGTGAGTAACTATGTCAATATTGATGCGACCTCGGGTTTGACCCTTGTGTGAGAAGGGCTTCCCAGGACAAGATGTTGGTAATGGAATTTGGCACTCCCTATCACAATATACTATTGTGTGTTTTGTACTTTGGAGAGTGTGTCTCACTGCCTATTCCAAAGTTCTATCCTAGCTAATGTTGGTGTATAAGAGCCCTAGAAAAATTTACTTGTTAAATTTTTAAATTTTTAAATATTTATTAATGGTTGTTGTTACTCAAGAGGACACGGGGATGAAACCAATGTTGTATAAGACTCTGACCCAAAAATGCGCAAGTAGGAATGAAATGTACAAGTTTTGTTCAATGAATCCTATTTACGAGAGGGGTAGAAGAGTTTTCCAGACCAACATGAACTATAATGCACGATTCTTTAAGATGCCAAATCAAACAATCACTAGCAATGCAAATTCTCCATTCGTGTTTTTTTCAATATTTAAATGCCACAATTTTTGAATAATAGGTTTCTTAAAAGAAAATGTCTTTAATTTTGATTAGAAACCAACAAGAGAGATGGAACTAAAAGAATAAGCAAACAATGAAAACAAAAAGAACACACAACAAAATCCCAAATAAATCTTTCAATGAAGACAAAAATGACAAGAAAACAAGACTAGTCTTTTCAAATGCACGAGAACAAAGATTTTCCAAGTAATAGGCAATTGAAAAAGACAATTAATTCCAACTTTTAAAACTGATTACTGGCTCCCAACCAAACAAGCACTCAGATTCCAGGATCAGAGATTATAACCTTGCTAAGAAGAGGTCAAGAGATGAAAGTTGAGAAAAGATGAACAAGAAGATTATTTGATTTTCGAAGACCGATTGTTCACAAAATCCAAAGTCAAGAAACAATCAATCAGTGGCCCAATAATTTCTTTTCAGACACACATATAACTCTGGGCATCTGAGCATGCAAAAAACCTTAATTCCAAAAATTTGCAAATGGGTTCGCAGGCTGGCAGTAATGTACAGTGCGAGAATGGAGCACTCTCGCAGGCTAGTTACAAGCAGAGTGTGAGAATCTCACACTCGACTGAAAGGAAGAGTGCGAACTTAAGGGGTTCTCGCAAGCCACAGAGGGATTCAGTGCGAGAAGGCCTGAAACTAGGCAAAATTTTGGAAAATTACAAAATTTTTGAAGGGAATCCTGAACCCAGAGAGTTTGTCAGGGTCTCCTGAAGACTCGGAGATTGATAGAAATGAAAAAAGGTGAGGCAAGAGCAAATGGCCAAGCAAAAACCAAGAAAAACCACTAAGAATGGGTTCTATCCCTAGTGGAGTCACCAATTTTGTTATCGGACAAATCGGTAGGTGCGAACACTAACAGATCTCCCTAGATCCACTTGAATCTAGAAAAAGACAAGATAGGACACTACTCTTTCCCTAAGTTGTGACCATTGAATCTACTAGTAGAGAGGAACAAGTAACATACCTTTAGATCGCTTCCTTGGGTCTCTGTTGTTCCTGCTTTTCTCCGGCACTCTCGTGCAATCAATTCCAAGACAGCATAAACCAACCAAAGTGAAGATAACAAAGTATATTCAAAAGTCAACCTATGCATATGATCAAGGAATTACACAATAAAACAATAATGGTTTTATGGGAAAGGGACATGCCTTTGTATCATATTAAATGGAAATAGAAGATTACAACCTGATCGCCTTGATGTTGCAAGCTTCCTTTCGGTGGCCCTTGGTTCCAACACACACTCACTCTATGATCATATGAAGAAGATCTATCCCATCTTGATAGGTCAAATGGGAGCTCCAAGCTTTCATTCAAGCAGAATTCCTCACACAATCTTTTCACCAATTCCTTATTCAATATTGCTTAACCTTTTCCATGAGAAACCTCTCAATATATAGGAAGAGATGAGATGCTTACATGGATGAGGATGATCCCACCAAATCACATAAGTCAGTAGGATGTCAACCATATGAATGCCAACTCATCCTCTAGAAGATTCCCTTCTATAACCCTCGAGACTTCTTCTTTTCTCCAAGCCTAAAAACAAGTTCGCACCCTATGTATGGAGCAAACTGTGATAATTTCACACCCTAGTTGTGGGTGGCCTAAGATAATGAGGCATTCTCACACCCTAGGCTATAGGCAACCTACGAACTCACTTAAAAAAAATATGTTTTCTAGAAGGAGACAAGTGCCACTTTTCTCAGGAAAAAGTTCGTGTTGGGAGCCTGAATACACCCTTGTTAAGATAACATAAGAGTGACCAAAATCATGTGTAATAGTCCATTAATACGATATGTTTCTTGCATTAAGCATCTTGTACAGGACTAATTTGGATATTTCTACCATTTAGATCATCAATATCATTTAGTAGACATACTCTTTCATCTCTTAAAGATAGATTCATTTAGTTAGTGTCACGGGACTGGGAGGAGAATATACTTGGGGGAAGGTATCCCTTTTTTTTCTAGTTTTCCTCACCATCTAAGGGTAAATATTCCTCTCAATGAAAGGTAAGAGAATTTAGGCAAGGTGCAAAAAATCTAGGTTAGAGGGTCTATCCTCTTCTTGAAATTTGTGAGAGAATTGTAGGAATCTTAAGGAATAGTCTTTAACAGAATTATGTTTCCTTTTATCAATTTTTCCTTACTTAGAATACAATGTCTCTACTGAGTAATTATCGTGAGTGGTTGTTGCAACACAAATGTTCTATTTGTAAGAATAGATGGATGAATTTTTTCCTTCCAACTTTCTTTACCTTTTGAATACCCCGATTGAACCATTCAAATTCTTATACAATTTTGATGTAAGAAAAATAAATGATGCCTCATAATTATTAACAGAACTACTTTATCTAAATAGTACACAACTGGAAGTATAATAAGACACTCTAATTAAGATGACATTCTTCTCAATTTTCATCAAATTGATTAAGAAAAAGCATTGAATATGTTTTACTCATTGTTGTTCAACAAAGAATAATTTATATATCATTTAACATTTAGGGTACTAATTTGGAAAACCTTGCACTTGATATCAAGCTACTCTTAATTGTAAAACTTGTGTTACTATTCACTTAATAATAATTGGGATGCATCTCTTGCTTCCTTAAGAAAGAGGTGTAATATGTTTATGCCTCTGTGGTAAACTATGATTGCATATATGTTCTTTGACATTTGTTGTTTTCTTACCAAAATGTTACATTCATGCTCATTCAATCCATCATATTTTTTTTGAAGAGGAAATTATGTAGAAGGTAATCCTTTGAGGACTATTGTGTCATTGGCTTTAGTGCAAGAACCCTATTCAAGTTCCATGATCATTATAGTAAGAAAATCAACCAAAATTTGCAAGGCACCAACAGTTCCAAAAGCCTCCCATATCGCTGCTTTGATATCTCCTTCACTATGTTTCTTCTGACATCTAGATTCAGAAAACTCAGATAGCAAAGAGGTAACACCATGTAAATCATGTTCTTGCTTGGATATAGTGCATTAAGCTACCATAGGATGTTATTTAAAGAGATACTTTTGGGTAATAAATCATTAAATAACCATGTACATTATTCTCAATGATATACCTATAGAGGTATAGTGATTCCTCATTTCCTTTGTTACCATAACGTATTTTTCATCTCTTCCTTAGCAAGGAAATCAATATTTGGACCAACTATGAGATGTATCCTCACTGCCTTTATTACCATATCATATTTTGTATCTCTTTCTCAATGAATAATGCAATATTTGGACCAACTATGAGATGTATTGAATATGAACTCTAGTTATTGATTCATTCTCATCATCAACTTCCAATAATTATTTTCATTTTGGATCATAGTTACTAAAGTTAATTCGTGGAACTATCCCTTCAATTTGAATAGTTGATGATTTCTCAAATAACATTTTTTTCAAAATTTCCAATGAAATATTTGGGTAGTAAGATGCATCAAGAAAATAAAGATCCCTACAAGAAGTTGTAATTCCCCCAAGTGCATCATCTCTAGCATAAGAGAAAATGGAAATATCAAAGGACTGTAATAATGATCATGATATAGCTACACCATAAACTCATGGATCTAAAATATTATGGCCTGAAAATACATCAATCTTTCACAAAAGAGCATGAAAATATGGTGTATGAAATGCTCGAGCACTTGAGAAATGAGGTTTTTAGCAGAGGGTAACTGACAAGGATTCGAAGTGCATGATATTTCATAGCCTCAAGATAAAGAAAATACTCATGAAAAATATCTCTTTTAGCACTAGATCCATCAAAAATAGCTTCAGTTACTATCAGTTGGTTTTGCTTGGGGTGGTTTTTAGGCCTCAACAAATGGGAACACAATAGTCAAAACCATTAATCTCATAAATGCACTATGAAACCATGAACCTAGACACATATAAATTAATGATATCCAAGAAAAAAAAAATCCAATCCTTACAGTGGGTTTGTGTAAAGTTATGCTTGGAGATGGAATCCCAAATTCATTCAATTCCCAAACTATAGTAACTTACCATCTGAACTAAAAGGTGGAGTTGGTGAATATTTTTATCTTGAACCATAATCCAATGTTTAGGGCTAGATACATGACCATAGAACTGATTTTAAATCAAGATTTATAAATTTCTTCAAGCGGGATTCTCATGTTGTCATGGTGTTGCTCCACCATCTGCAAGTGTCCATATCCCCAAGGGAATCACCTAGGTATCATAGGCTTTATTTCACTGCTAATGAACATCCATAGACTCAATAGAGATACCTATGTATCCCCAAAATAAAATGGACTTCCTTTCCCAATCATTTATTTCTGAATATTTTCTTTAGCAATTGTGCATGTGGTAAAAATAACAATTCTTTTAAAGCAAGAGGGATGATACTTTTGAGAATAGATTATCCATGCCTGAGTATTAAATATATTCCCTTATGTTAAAAATACTTGGTTTTCTAACTCATAACCCTTCACATGATAAGCTAATTTTAGTGTAAGTGGATAAAACCTTTCAGCAAGCTAAGATATTAGCTCGTAGCTTTTGAGTTTTGAAGTCACCAAGGTCGCCTTATGTTCCACCACTATTACTATCTAGTCTGGAGGAATACCCAAGTATTTTTACACATAATACTTACATGGTGTAGTGGTCATTGATGGGTAACTTCACAGTAGAGCTACATGAATATTTGGCCTTGGAATTATTCAATCTGTTTTTGGAAAATATCTATAGGTCTATCCCAATTGTTTTGATATTTTAGAAAAATCCAAATCAAAATGATTGTTTGCTCATGTAAAACTAATAATTGAGGTGTCCATAAATGGCACCTCACAGGTTGAAAAACTTGTTTAATGGGTAGTACTCTTGTTTCCTTGGACTAGCAAATATAAAATAATGAAATCCCTTTTGGGATAATCCCATTTCAAACTATATATACTTTGATCTGTAGTAAGATCCCAATAAAAGTGGAAATGGTGTTAATCCTCACGATGTTTTTTTAGAACCATTGCTTGCATTTGAAAGTTTAATTATTTTTGGATTGAAATGCTCTATGTGAGTTTCTTGATGTCGTCACCATTGGTCATTTAATCTCTTAAACCTTTATTATTCATTTTTATTGTTTGAGGTGGCTTTGGCTTTAATGAATATTGCATCATGAACAATAGAGCACACAACTCTTATGATTGAATGTAGTATAGTTCATGTGTTTGTCCAACTTTTGTGTTCTCCTAATGATGATGCACAATAGTAGGTATTGCACCACACTCTGATTCATTTAGTTTCTTTTTTATTTGTTACAAATCTTCATCCTATATATGAGTTATTACTTCGTTTCTATATTTTGTATGTATTACATGCTATGTGGGCTCTGGGAAATATCGCAGGAGATTCTCCTAAGTGTAGGGGTCCTTTTCTTGGTCATGGAGATATTATGAAATCTAATTTCTCTACTAGACTTTCAATGTTGAATAATTCCACAAGGACACTTTTTCTCGACGAACCAGTTCCTGCTTTTGAGCAGGTAAACTAGACATATTAGAGCTGATAATATTTCTAGTTCACTTAAAACTATTTGAATCGTCTTTCCATTTGAATCTCAGGAAATATTTGTTATCAAGTATTTTGTATGTATAACCTTCAAGTTTCCACCAAAACATCATGACTTGGACTACAAAATGACTTTGAAAAACAAAAGAGCATGAGTATGTCTCAGATTTGGGAAACACTTGGGAAAGTTTTAGCATAAAACTAGGAGGATAGAAAGCTCAAAAAATATTTAAAATTTCTTTAAAAAAATTGATTAAATACACTAGTTGAGTGTTAGGATTAATCTTAGTGTGTATACTCAATCTTTGAAAGCTTAAATATTTTTGACAATGAATGGTTCAAAATCCCTATTTGGTCCACGTCACTGTATTAAATGCCTAAGTTCGCCCCATATTTGCTTCAATGGCTACCATTTTTTAAGAAGGCCAAAGAAGAACATTGCAAGCCCCCTTGTGCAAAAATTATGTAACAGGACTTCCTGTCCACCTAGCCATGGTTCTTTTTTGTTTTGGGCCTTATCGATTATGTAGCATCCATATTGGTCACTAGTTAAACTTGAATATTTAGTAGCCACATCAAGGTGCTCTTCTTTGTCACGATCAATGTCATGGATGGCAGTGACTGAGAATTATTCTACTTCGTTGTGGGCTTCTCCAATATTTGTTTTTCCAAAACCTTGTTGTTTTGTACCAAGATCATAAGATACCATGTTTTTGAGAATCATACCAAAAATGAACACTCACAACTTTTAGTTTGTTCTTCACAAGTTTCATAGGACAACTCTGTGACAGGAACGCAAAAGCCCCTCATTAATGTGAGTGTCTACATCTTCATCAGAACTACCTTTTTTCTAGAAATCAAGGTGATCATAATGAATCTATTCCAAATTTAACTCGCCTTCCATATCACCATAGAGTATATGATCATCTTTGTTATATATGTCAGCCATGTGTTCTTCAAGATGTGCAGAATGCTACATATCCTTGTCACTAACTTGTTTAGATTTCGATGGCAGCTTTGGGATGGTTTGGTCACACCTTTTGATGTCAAAGGATTGTTCAAATTTACTCCCCAGGGAATTTGAAACATCACAATCATGCTTGTCCTCTTCTTCAACACAGTCATTCCCAGCTTTGGAAGTAAGAGTAGTATCAAGACTTAGCATGAAGGTTCTATCATTGCATTGATCTTTTGTGAATGAAGTGGTGCACCAAGGTACTCCATATGGATATCCTAGGTGCTGCCACAAATATAGGTGGAATCTCTGGCAGGTAATCAGAATGGTCACTCTCCACTTCTTGTGGGGAAAGAGATGTGCTAGTATATTTGAAGATTCACCCAAACAAATGTTTACTATAATAAATTCTATAGCAATACAATGTTCAGCTCATCTGATTCCCTTATGAAAATACTGTGACAAGATAGATGTAGCAGGTAGATCTCATGTACTTCCCCCTTGCATAGTTATATAAGGGGCAGGCTATTTTAATGTAAATCTATCCTTGCATCAGGCTCTTCATTTAAAAATGTAGGAAAAAAAAAATTAGTATATACTGTATTTTATTCCAGACAAAGATCTATTGTAATTATATCACTCTGAACTAAATGTGATTTTGACTACTGAAATAAACCAATTTTAGATTATCTCATTCCAAAATTAAATTCAATCTCAGATCTTCCCTCCAAGATGTGGGCCATGACTAGAGAAGGAAAAAAACCAAAAGCACTTGATCCCCATCCCAAACTAGATCTACTTTAATTCCACCCTTATAGATAAGATGTTATTGTAGCTATAGGATGACCCAATTTAACAGATATCCAAATTGCAATCATCTTTGATCTCAATTCCACCCTCTCTGAAACAGGAGATCAACTTTTATGAATGAGAGAACGAACGAAAATAGTTCATCATATTCTCGAATCAGTTCCTATTTTACATATGCCCTTCTAAAGAGACTTGTGCTTGTAACTACAGGAATGACCAACATTTAAATGAGTGCTTGATTGTTTTCTTAGACTTGATCATTGATCTCAACATTTATTTTTCTCTTTCAGACTTTGGCTAGAATAATTAGTTGTTGATCAGGATGTTTTTACCATTGACCATCAGTGGTTGTTTCTTTTTAATGTTAATTCTAATAATATCAATAAACACTTGGTTAAGGATCCACATTTTGGAAACATTTTATTCCTATATGACCTATCATGTTGGACCGTTGGTGCTAGTTCATGTTTCATTATTGTAGTCTATGATACCTAAGACTAAAAGCTAAATCTGCAGCAACCTTGTGATTTTTGTATGTTTTTTTCCTTAATGAGGAGAAAAGAGTCTGTATAGTATATATTTTTCTTTTGAGATAATGTCAAAACCAATGTTGTATCTCTTCTGACAAATATCTCAAATGATAACATTTTAAGTGTTCAGACCCTTTACATTTTTCAGTTATGGAGTTATCCTTCTTTCATCCATAGGGATTTGTTAAACCCTATTGATATATGGATAAATAATAGTGACTTGGAATGTTTGTGCTTTGGCAGGTTTATTATGTCTCCTTTGCAACATCTTGAAGCAATAAAAAATTTATGCCATTTCTATCATGGCAGAGAAAGTCAAATGCATAGTACTTTTGTCCACTCTTTAAGAGGAATCATATCAATGGGGATTTTATGAAAAATAAATCGATAAAGAAGTTGGCAATGGGTCAAATGTTATATGGTAGAAAGTTGAAACTAGTACATGCTAAGGGACAACAATATACATATGTCATCACAACAGAGCATTTCCTTGTGATGACACATCTTATGAGGTGAAAACTGTTGTGTGCGAAGGAAAACAAATATACAGATATTGACAAAATAGAGATCTTCCTTGTGACATAAAAAGGAAAATTGTAAAAGACTCAATCCCCACTTATTTCACTGCTCTTTTTTTCATGAACTAGATGAGAACCAAAGAAGTTGGAACTTGCAAATGAAGTTGTCTGATTGGAGAAAGTTCCTAGAATCCATGTTGTTGGAGGAAAATTTATTCTCTACTCCACTAAACTTGGTGGACATTATTGTTGAAAAGGAAGTTGAAACCTTGAGTAAACATTAGTTGTATATTCTACTTCTGTTATAGGGTAGTCAGTGAATTTTCATAAGTTGTCAAGAGGTGACATCCTTTATTTATTTATCTGAGAAGGAAGGGATGGCATATTTGTGTTTCTATGAGTGGAAGTTAAGGATTAATGGAAAATAGATGATGGATATGTTTTAATTTAACTTGACTGCACTTTGATTGTGCAAAAACATCAAAGTTTTTCTTTTTTTAGTCACCTGTTTGCAGAGCCGATTGTGACCCATCAGAGATAAATCCTTGGAAACTGGAGGAGGTTTTTGTTCATAAGAGGACAAAGTACAATAAATTATCTCAATTTTTACACAGGTGTTACAGGGTGAGATATCCATGCACGTATTTACAACCTATTTTTCTGAATGCGCAAAGGCATGTTTTAGTCATCTTTTTATAGAGAATATTATGAAGAAATGGAGTAGAATTTTGGGAAACCGAAAGAGGTTTATTTCCAAAAAATATTCATATAAAAATATCTCTTTCAGTTTATACACAGGTATTAGGTTTAAAGAGATAGAATCTCGTCTTTGACCCCTATGTTTCGTTGCGCTTCTGGCAGATTCGTTGCACTTCCGTGTAGCAAATATTTTACTCCACTTGTGAATTTCCACAATTTCCTCTGATGCAACTCTGTTCTAGGATATCTTCCTCATCCCATTTGTCAAAATACTCATCACCATACAACCTCCCATCCCTATATTTGTCCTCAATCATCTCCAGCCTCATCTCTTCCCATGTATTCTTGCACCATATCTTGGTGCAACAGTTTCATTTGTATGACAACCTCATTATTTTTTTGGTCCAAACATCATACAACTTTTTACCTGCATCATTTTCATGCAAGTCAGCAATTGCAAATATATCAAAAATATCATCAATGCACATAGTTCCCATAGACATCTTATCTTGTTGTGCCTTTCTTTGCATCATCACTCCAATATAACAATTCTCATCATCTACCTCTATTGCTACAATTACATCTTATTTCTCTATTGTTATTTATTCACTATCATCTTTCCTTGGCAACTCTAATTCTAGGTATAAAAGTTGTGTACAATTAATTACCTCACTTCCATTACAACATGGTCAACTCAATCTTTGAGCGAATCCACTTTCCTTGATTCTTCCATGTACTAGTGTTCTTTTCCATCAATTGTTCTCTTTGGTAGTTACACTTAAAAGTGTCCATATTTTGGATGCAACAGTCCCTCTATACACTTCAATTCTACTACAATATCATCTCTCAACTGCATAGACATCAGGCCTATCAGAATTTTACCAATCCACATTGTTTTCTGCTTGATTTTTTGGTTTTTTTTTCATGTTCTCTTCATTTGCATATTTATCAGGGTTGCAACATGTTGCATCCTCAAATTCTTCATGCATGCATTCACTTGCATGATTCTTAGCTACCACTTTTCACTCTTCCTCAAGTGTATTACCCCCTTTTGGGTAGCGTAGCTTTTATTCAATGTCCAACTCTGAAGGGAAGTTTACTTCCACCGACTCTCATTCATGTGTTGCACCATTTGCTGGGTGAAAATCTACTGTAATCACCATCCATATATTCAACATTAACAACTTGATGGTCTTCCTTCCCCATCACTTCAAGTTTATTTTCTTGGACATGTTCAGATTCTACAAATTAGCATTGACTAATTGGGCTTGGATTCATGAATGGACAATATCACTATTTCTTTCCATTCCTACATGTGAATCAACGATCACAATTCCAAGGATTATCAATCCATGTAGGCACCTCCATCATTGAGGTTACTTCAATTTATTTTCTGGCCTTCTTTTTTTTTTCTTTGGCCTCAATCTTAGTTTCCATCTTCTTTAACTTTTGCAATGCCCTTAGCAGAGATTTCTCAATCTCCTTTTGAGATTCACACAGAGAATTCTAGGTTTTCACTAGTCTTGTTGTTCTGAACAGTGCTCATGTATTTATCATTTCTTCTCATTTTTATCTTAGTAGCTATCTTTCTGCAATACCTATACAAAGGAAACAGACAACAATTGTTCTCCTTTCACACACAATCACTCAACTCTAGAAACATCTTTGGTTTGACTCACTTTCAGAAATTTACAATCATGACATTATCAATGCACTCAAATTCCTTTGGAGGAAGTACAAGAAATGATTCAATGGTCTTGACAAATTTTATTGACTTTTACTCTACTGTGGTACTCAATTTTGAGGGAGCTCATATAGAGCATGTCCCAAAATGCATGAACATTTTAGGGATTTTTAGAAGCACTGTACCAGGAGTCGTGAGCTAGAGAGATTAGCATCTTGTTTATGATGGGAGAGAGAGCCTTTCTATTTCACTTCTAGAGATCTGAAGATGCACTTTGGTGGAAACAGGACTGTTGTCTTTGGCATTTTCTTTTTGAAGAATATCTATTGGCGGGGACATCTTGATGGGTTGAAAATAGTATTTGTAGTTGATGCCTTTAGATTTTCAAGAAACATGGTTATTCTGGAGTATTTATGGGGTCCCTTTTTTATAATTTCAGCACTATGCTGAAGATATCATTGGCAGACCTGTCCATGATTGAAAACAACAGTAAGAAGGTTGTTGCTTGTGGCCTAGGACAACTTGTTAACATCTTGCCATTAATTTCAAGGAGTTGTTACTAGTATAAAGGAACATTCACGGGTTTCCATCTTCAAGTCTGTTCTAATGCATTCCTGACAACAGTGAGGTCAATCACACTCAGTAGAGGAGTTATTTATGCTTAGAAGTGCCTTTTTTTTGGACATTCCATGTGCTATTATATAGTGGAATTAGTTCCAGATTTCAATCCTTATTACATGCTCATCTTAGGCCCACCACGCTACTATTGGAGGAAGATATGATGATTTCGTAGTGCTAAGGAGACTAACTTACACAACTATCTCAGACAGATTACAAGTTTTAGGGACAGATTTTGTGTTATTTTATGGTAGGATCCTTTGGAACTTTTAGAATAGTGTTTCAAAAGTAAGCATGTTCCCTGATCAACTACTAAAAAGGTAGATTTGAAGAGGGTAAGTAGGGAAATTTTGTTGCTTCAAAGATGTGGGGTGAATGATTTTATAACCTGGGTTTAGTTTGCAACTTTTCACGATACATCATCAACAGAAGAGGCATAATTTGAGTACTGGATTTGGAGTGGCTTATCCCTACTTTATTACTCTTATCTTGACCTGTTTTGAGCAGTATAGGGTGTCTCTCCCTAGTTGTCTTTAGCTCAGCCTCAACTTTTAAATTTTTGGCGTTGTCTAGCTATTCTATGAAATGGATTTTTTCTCCGGAATCTGACGATATAAATTTACACGAATCTTTATTTTTTGTTGTTCAAAATCTATTTCTAAATGCAGAAATGGATTCAGCGTGCTGAAAAATCCCTGGGGAACTTGGATTATACAAAAATAATTACTCAAATCTATGAATCTAATAATTTCTTGCCGGATTTCAGACAAATGTGATCGGGAAAAATCGTCATTTCATAAAACAAGTAGCCTATGGCTTTAAATTTTATCCAAACTATTCTAGAGGTTGATATTTAGTTTGTGACCAATCTAAATGATTTCTTTGAGTCCAGATCGGCTGTTATTCTTCTAGACCGTGTGATGGTCTTGCATACAGATGGGAAGATTTATTGAAGCATCTTTTGGGCAGTGTTTGAGTGTGCCAAAAACTCAAAATAAAGACACATTAATGGAAGAGAAAATATTGATTCTAGCTTAAAAGGCACCTCTATGTACTTCAGTCTATTTTCACTCTCATAATAGCCAGTAGTTAGTGTGCCCTTTGTTGAGGGAGTTAAGCTAGCAATAAGGGCAATTTTATTGAAGGCACTACAATAAATTCACTCACACAAATGGGGCACATTAAGTCGGTACTTTTCAAATATGCTTCCCTTCTTTCAGATATTGAATAGCAGCTGAGAAAGTGATTTTGTGGTGAGGAAGTGCATAGGGATATTTCATTTCTTGCGTGCTTAGAGAGGCATAGTCAAGGCCTAGATTGAGAATACCCTTCAGGATATTGACATGGATCAACTAGAAACCCTTTCACAAGGTCAAAGGCCCACCTTGAAGGAACCCTCCACCTTATAAGGAAAATTAAAAGGGTTTTATGACATGATCAAGGTTATGTGTGCTAGTAAAGAGAAGAACTCCACTACCTGAAGAGTAGATTACCAATTTTAAGGAATGAACATACTAGAAGATCTTTACTTGAGGAGTGCTCGAGTTAGGAGATTGACATGCAGCAGCCAAGACATAGTTAACGCTTTATTTATGAAATTTTCATCATGTTTGAGGAGAGCCCAATTTTGAGGAGTATTCTAATGAAGCTCATCATATTTTATTGTGAACAAGGGTCATGCTTTCACCCAAAGAGGCATCCAAAACACTTTTTATTAAGGATAGATGCGTGTATTTTAATTTTTGGAGTAGAATTTGACCTCCTTAGGAGGAATTCGACTTGTTTTAATTATATATGAATGTAATGCAATGTATTAGAGGTGGGATGTCTAAGATTTTGAGAGCCAAGGAGCAACATATGCTTGTACTTTTCCTAAATTGAACACAAAGACAATTTGCAGACTTCTGAAGAGATTCTTGTGATTTGATCATTGGTATGGGTCTCTTTCTTCAATTGTGTAATGTTTCTCTACTGTATATGATAGATTTTATGATATCCATATTGTTATTGTCTTCATTCTCAACTTAAGAAGTGATTTACAGAACTCAATCTTATGCTCTATATTGTTTTAAGTTGACCATTTTTGTTTACACCTTCAACTTGTAAATTGAACTCATATGCAATTTATGCTTAGTTTACACTTTCCTTTGTTTTCCATCACCACTATAGTACAACCAAATCATCAGCATACCAACATTTACTTCTATATTTCCTTTGCCACAAATGCATCCTTGTTTCTGGTTCATTAGGTTTTCATAAACACAATGACCTATTTGAAAAGATGGCTCCATCTCTTTTCTCATCTCCAACAAATCAAATTATCCATTAGTGAGCTTAATACCTAGCCTAACATCGTCATCATTCAATCATTTAGTTGGCTGATCTAAATGACAGAGCCCTCTCTGGGTTGGTAGGGCTAGCTACTCAATCCTAAATATTGTTCTGTGGTTACATCTTTGGTTTCTTTTCTCAGCCTTGGGAAACTAAGAAGTGCTAACAGATTCCATTGTGAATATGATTTTTCAATCCAAGTGTTTGATGAAATCCTCCAAAGAAGCATAGTGTTGTGAAAGGAATCCATTGTTAGATAAGCCAAAAATTGGCATGTCAGGGATGCCTTGAAACTCCTTGTCAAATGCAAAGAAAATGGATGGATCCTAGTTTGGTCACTGTTATAGTCAAACTTATACAACATATAAACATAATTCCCAACAAAAAATCAATGAATTTCTTAAATATCCCTCTTCATTGCATATTGCTTCAAAATAAAAGTATCATTCCACAATGTTTACTAATGCATGCTCAACATCTTCAAAAGCTTTATCTACCTGCATCAAACTGAAGGGTATTTTTTTCTATACCTAGATTATACTGCAAATCATTGTTGTTGTTTCCATTACATAATCCTTTGCATTTAAATCAAATGGAAGCTTATTATAAAGACCTTTCTACAAGCTTTACAACATTTTCCAGTGTCTTTAGGTCTTATAGGACTTCCTCATCCTGCTTTTGAAAACCACGGACAATCTTCACAGTCCTTCAAAGTGAAGTGTGACATAGTTTCCTAAAGACTTAGACATAGTCTCAGCACCAACTGTTAAAAATCCATTATGAATCCAGTAAGGCACAATGTTGTCATTACAAGCGGTAGAGATCTGAGCTATCTCATTTTCATGTTGGGAAATATAAGATCCACTCCTCCACCATGAACATAAAAAACAGTAACCCAAATGTGCAACACTCATTTTACTGTATTCAATATGCCATCCTGGTTCATCAACTACTGTTATTTTCCTTTCTGAATTTGACACGCTAGTAAGATTGTTAGTGTGGAGGTAGCATTAAATTTTTAATGAACCAATTGCTACAACACTCGCATATGGCTTGGATTGGACTGTTTAAAAGAAAATTGGGAAATCTAGACCTTCCTCCTTACCCAAGAGAAAAATCTCATGGCCCATAGAATTACCAGATAGACCAACAATAGTTTCTTGGTTTTCAAAGTGCCCAACATCACCCAAATTGAATTTATAAGCTAATATATTGACAAAGATATGAAAAAGAATGTAAATAAAACATAAGGGATTGAGGTGGGAAGGTATTTTTATCCAACCATGTTTGATGTTGTATTTAAAACCTTTAGTCCTGACCAACCTCTCAGTCCTTTAGGAAGGCCCATGCAATAATATGCTTAAGAATTTCTTAGTTTTGTTATGGATCAATTGCACAATGAACTACTTAAACTGGAAGGTAGGGACCTGAATGGCTCTGGTGGAAACAAAATTTCATTGGTTACAATTAGTGGCAATGATGATTGGGAGATTGTTGTCCCTAAGAATTGAACTGAAATAATTAGAACACAGACTTTTATGGACTCATAACTAAGTGCCATCCTTGGGGGGAAATTGAGGAGTGTTTCCAAATCCAGAGGTAAATATATGTCCTTTACTTCTTATATATTTGTTTGAAGTGAGAAGGTACAATGGTGGTAGCAATATATAATAAGAGATGCATCCTTCTCCCATTAGCCAAAATCCTCATGCAAGAGGGTGATGCCCTTATTCATTAACATATACAACATAAAATGAAAGGAAAATACTATGGAAAGACCAAGGACAAAGCAGGTGGAAGGCCAAGAGTTGAGTGCCCCAAGTTTTAGTTGCAACAATTGATTTGTTGGGATTGTTAACTTTTCACTCCAAACTTTGATTGGGGTGCAATATATCTTATTGGGAAGCTATGGTTGAGATATATAATGTGGAAAGTGATATGGACCCTAAAAACAACAGCTGTGAAAGGATCAACCCATGTGATTTTCAGATTTGACCTGAAACTTCTAAATTCATGGGCTATTATAAAAAGGCCTCAACTAACACCTATATCACCATTTTACTTGGCATCACTGCTAATAAAATTGAAATGGGATGAGATGGGAATTTCTTCATAGTTCATGAGAATGTTGGCAGTGACATGTCCCTATACTCAGGATGATTTTGAGAAAACAATCAGAGATGATCTGAGACAACAAGCAACTACTAATGCAGCCATGCAACTTTGATAGTGTACCTTCCTATCTTTGTATCTACACGAGGCACTAGATACTAAATAATGTCTCTACGTTCTTACAAAACGGATGCTTGACCAGTGTCATTGAGAATTCAGTACATTTTAAGGAAAGGTTCCCTATTGAAGATTTGGTGGCTTAGGCTTCTTATTCTTGTGTATGGGATGAAAAATATATGTTGGATTATAACTATTACCCTTGTGTATGGTGTATTAAGTGGTATTTGATTAATCAAATTGAGGATGAAAGCACTGGGGTTCCACTTTGCCGAAATAAACATTTCCTTTCTTTATTTCATGCTACATTTGGAAGTTGGCAAATGTCAATGCTTTCAATTCAATGTTTTTGATCCAAAGTGTCTTAGAAACCATTTAGCACACATAATGAAGGCCAACTTTGACACCCTTTTGAAACATTCTATTCCTTATTCATTGGTTTATGATATTTGTAATATCTTGAAATTTATGCACTTAAATATACTGAAACTAGTTTTCAAGAGGATAAATTAGTAATATTGATAGTTCCCAATCTAGGAAGAAAGAGGGAAGGGATAAAGGAAGAAAGGAATTACGTTAATGCACTGAAATGGGAAAAAAAACCATGTTATATGAAATTTACTGATAGTTTAAGTATAAAATAGAAACGATGCTTACATTTGGTTGTTGCATGACAATATTTGATTTATATACACATTGGAAATTGCATTTTTATATTTCATAAGTGGTTTATTACACTTTGGCATATCTCTAGACTTTCATACCAGCAGAAGCAGATGCAAAAGTGGATCCCGTGGATCTTTACACACAAGCTGCAAATTTCTGGGTTATGCCATAACACTTTCTATTATATCATCCATCATATGGCATATGAATTCTATGATATATTAACTAGGCCATCATACAGAACAAGGAAGAACACTTATTTACAAAAAATTCACCAAGACTTTAAAGGTTTAATAATTAAGTGAAAGATTTGCCAAGATTTTACAAGATTTTATAATTCAGTGAAAGACTCACCAAGATTTTACAAGATTTTATAATTTAGTGAAAGATTCACCAATATTTTACAAGATTATATAATCAACTAAAAGTTTCACCAAAAAATTATATATACATATTATATTATTGATAAAATATCCTTTAATTTTTCCTATGTATCATGGGGATTCGCCCAATTATTATACATATAAATTTAGGGGGGGTTCTTAAAATCACCACCGGTGATAACTCCCTTAAAATATTGATCTACCTTTAATCTACCCCAAAACCATCTAAACTAAGTGATGAGAGAGAGAGAGAGAGAGGAAAGATAGGGTTAATGAGTGCACCTTCAATCCTTGCAGTTGGTGTAGACCTCTTTCGCTTGTTGTTTCCTCCTATATCACATATGTCCTCCCAAACCCGACTTGAAAGGGGTTAGAAATAAAATGAAACAACATATACAATCTATAATAATCACTTTAAAAGTAGAAACATAGACATAAATGTTCAAATTAACAAGAACATGTAAACGTAGGGTTTTGGTACAAGGATAATCTCTTTTATTCCAACTCAAGATAAAAAAAGGTGACAACCTTTGCTGGCGACCTCTCTATGAATGAAGTTTGGGCTCCTCTATCATGGATCCAAGTGCATCAATCCAAAATTAGCTTCTCACAACCAACATACCATCAAGGGAAGGAGGAAGGATTACATAGAGAGAATGGCTTGAGGGGAAAGATGAGGCTAAAACTCAAAATGAGATGCAAATATTGGGAAAAGAAAGGAAAGGGATTTTGGAATAGTTTTCTTACTCACTTGTTCATGTCCCTAAATGACTCCCTAATACCTCTTTTCGTATGAGAAAATATGGTTATTTGGTTTGGAGATGGGCTACAAGGGGTAAAATGGTTGGAAATACTCCATATCCCATAAACTCCGTCGAATTCCATGCAATTTTATATTTTTTGCAACTTTTGGAGGTAAACACGGGCTAACTAGCATGCAACACACATGTGTACATGGGATAACTAACATGAAACATGCATATGTATGCAAGATAACTAGCATGAATCATGTGTGTGTACACAGGCTATTAGTGCAACAAGGCACGTACACTTTCCAAAAAATGGTTTTTTAGAGGGAAGCCTCAATAGTATTTTTGAAAAAGTATGCAAATGGATGGGCCATAGCTTTGGATGCATAGAGATGGAAATTTGGAATATAACAGATGCCCCCTAATGTGTGAGTTCATAAGAGGAACTGATGGTCGAAATACATTACAATATATTTACACCGTAGGAAGGCATGAAGTTGAGTGAGCTCAAGACAAGTGTTCGTGAGCGTGACATATGAAAATTAATGATAATCTCTTCGAGGTAGGAATACCCATGCTTGAGATGAACTAAGCATGGTTTCCAATCAAGTACATTATAGATCCATGTCATATCTATAGTAATCATGGATACATGACTAATCTGTGTGTCAATAAAAGTGTATCTGTGAAGAACACACAATGGATCTACATCTCAAAATCATATGAAGATATACAATTACAATATGATATGCATCTTCTAGAAGTATAGATGCCTATGGATAGAGATGAAAACTTCATAGCTTGAGAAACAACTTCAAGATCTTCAAAAATTAGGTAGGACTACAATAAGAGTATACGACTCACTACTTTGGGGTCTTTGACATGTCGTCAGGGAAAGACTGGAGGATCTTGATCATCAAGCACATAACTTCATTTATTTTGAATATGAACTTGATTGGACTCTAGGGATGGCCATCTCATGAAGGTCAAGAGATAAACTGTAGAATGGAAAACTCAGGTTGAATAAAATTTCCCTTGGACAAAATCACGACAAAATGATGAGACTCGGGTATAATATTATTGACACAAGTCTGTGATACAGAAGGCACCACAAACTCTCCATATATTTGGAAGAGTAACCAAATGGAGGATACAGTTCTATGTAATGAGAACACATTCCTAAGGTCATGCTAGATCCCAATGCTTGGACAAAAAATGGAAGGATGTAATTTGTCCAAGGGAGACTATCTTGCTACTGATAAAAGAGAATGTACATCCCATCCCCTCTTTTTGGAATATTTGATTTTTTTGTCTTTTTCAAATTTTTAACGATCTTGAAAAAGAATAAAAGAATGCTACATTACAAAGGAGGAACGAGTGTCATCGGAAATCAAACTAGTTCCAAGCACATGGAACATACTAATGGTCAGTGAAAGGAGACATGTGCAGGATAAGGACACTCAGGAAAATTATTCCATGGGTCAAGGAGTCAGATCATGAGGGAAAAAGTGCTACAAGGCTTTCATTTAACGTATGCTTTGAAGGTTTAGTTAATAGAAACATGAAGCCAACATTTGGCCAAAGATGCATGGATGAAACATGCGATGTGATTCAGAATGAAACAACAAGAATCCTTCCACGTGAAGTTTTATGAGCCCATAAAAGGTAAGATCGGTGGTTTTTCACATTTAGAGAGTCTAAAGACACTAAAAGAATACTCTAGAATGTTCCTTTTTCATAATTATTCTAGTCGGTTCGAAAAAGGGTTAAACTTATACCAAACATGTGACTGAGACAAGATAACTCGGCTATATTTTCAACTTTAAGGAGTCTGAAAAGAGGTTAACTATGGACTCACAACCTTTTTATAAGTTTAGTCCCCTTAGGTCGAAAAAGTATAAAATATAACTTAGGAGAACTCTCTCGGTGAGACATGTATCCTGAGGCATACCTTTTTCCTAGATAATCTATTGGCCGGAAAAAAGGGTTAAACTTATTCCAAATAGATATTCCTTCTCGACCAATTAATGAGTGTGAAAGGAACAAGATCACTCGATGATATTTTCATATTTAGAGAGCTTGAAAAGATCTTAACTATGGACTACAAGGGGGTTCCTTTTTCATAGATAATATCCAAGACCCGAAAAAGAGATAAACCAAAACTAGGGGGAATGAACCTTTTTTTTAAAATAGGGTTAAAATTACGCTTGAGAATAATCTCCTAGTGAACCGAAGCTCCTAGGGAATACCTTTATTCATAAACTAACCATCTGGATTGAAAAAGTGATAAAATACCGCTCGACAAATGTTCCTTCAAATTTTAGTTTGACGAGCTTGAAGGGCAACAAGATTGCTTGACAATATTTTCAATTTTAGAGAGACTAAAAAGGGATTAAATAGCACTCAAGGGGGGATCCTTTTCTTAAATAATCAAAATGAGACTGAAATGAATAAATAATCTCTCGTTATATGTTTCTTTCAAAGTTTAAGCAAGCTTGAAAGACAACAAACCATGCTCTTAGGGAGTCCCTTGGGTAAGATCCAGAAAAGATGAATAAGAATGGGGCTTCAACACATAGTCATGGAAGGATTAAAAGGACTCCCAATCCTATGGAAAAAATCACAACATGGATGCCAAAATGCAATAAAGATATACATAGGGAATCCATGTAGAGGAAGTCTCTACCACCTAATTACGACACTTCTAAGGCAACATAGAAGGTTTTGTTTCATATTTCGGTGGGATTCATCCTATGGAAAAGAAAAAAAAGTCAATAATATGCAATACAAGGTGATAAAATCCTAACCTATATGAAAGTATCGAAAAACAAATTTACCATAGGATGATGTGAGTGTAACCTATCTCATAAAAACACCAAACCAAAATAAAATTTTCATAAGAATGACCCAAATATATCTCAAAAAGAAACTCAAGTAGCCACCAATCCAAGAATAGGGAAAACGAGGACCAAAATGGGGCAAAAATAGAAAAACAAATCGATAAATAGGGGTGGACAACTCATTTTAACCATTGCAAATTGGAAAATAACAAAAAATACAAAAAACCTTCTTCTTTAAAATGTGAATTCGAGGAGCTACGGTGGATGAAAGATATTCAAACATGAACCAAGAAAGTACAAATGACTTATATCATCCTTTTCATTCATTATTTATTTCTTATTTCATTGTTTAGAGGGTGTGTTACCTAGTAAAAAGAATGAGCCTGCATGTATGTGGGTTGTCCATGCTCAACAAGCGTATGTATGTGGGAAAAGTAGTACTTAGCCTGTGTACATATGCGACTATCTTAAAGACAACCCATGTACATCTCCCTAAGCTTTAAAAAATATGAAAAAAGGGACTAAACTCACTAACATTTTTGCAACATGATTTATGTTCATTGGAAAGAGAGAGAACATGAGGAGTTATATGTCTTGGTAGATTAGGATCCAAGGGCCATTTCTATGCTTAATCAATGTGGTATGTGGAAGTTCTTTCAGTGTCCATTTATGAGGGCACAACCAAGGCTACTGAACCATTTGATAGATTATTGGCATCCATACATAGAGGCCTTCATGCTAGAGGGACAATCATTGACTCCAATAATGGAGGATATATATTTTTTGACCGGCCTCTCTAGGAGGGGGGAACCAGTAAACTTGAGGATCTTTCCTCCAAAACCGCACAAGATATAAGATTACATTGGCATGTATTGTGAGGTTGGAAATAAGAAATTAGGATCTCAAGTTCCAATTGATAACCTCAACCTCCGGATTGTACTTTACATTATTGGGAGGATCATGGGATCTATATCACTTCATCAAGATTCACATGCACATATGCATTGTGAAACTAGTGTCTTGATTCCACCATCTTTGATTGGTGCACTATAATGCTCACATATATGAAAAACCAATTGAATGACTATTGAAGAAGAAAAAACAGGAACTTTGGGTTTGATACCATGATGTGCACTTTATTTTTCGAGAGAGTTCCAAGCCTTATCCCGGGAGAGAAAGTATGAGGCCATATTTCCTCCATTCCAGCATTATGAAGGTGGGCAACTTTGTTTCCTCGACAGGGTGAGGGGAGAGTATAAAAGACCTTCGATGAAAAATTATTTGACTGGTGGACCCATCAAATTCCTATGATCAAGGACTACCCCTATGCAAGGATCTATTTCTTGAGGGATCCTAATATGCCCATGCCCCCTTGTGAGGAGCGCAGAGAGATAGGTACACACATTTTAAATTTATTTTATTTTTAAATTTTTAAATGTTATCCTTTTTATGGTAACATCAAAGTAATAACTGAGTGATCCTTTATATACAAACGTGGGACCGATATGACTAACCAACTTTGCCAGGACCAGGCATCATCCTTGAGAAGATGTCAGACTAGCAACAATAGGAGGACCAACATCCATGGGAGGACCACTAGCTGGAGAGACTGAGAGAGTATTGTGACGAGTAGAGAGGAACCTGATAGCTCTCACTCATATACTATCGATGACAGAGATAAAGGACCTTCCCCTGGCCATGCAACCACATGTTGTAGGGGTACCTATGACTTGGGTTCAGATGTTTTAGTATCTTGCAAATATTGTAGTTCATTATACTAGGGCCAACAGGCCTATGCCATAGCTAGTACTAGACCACATATTTCCCTAGGGAACCTTTTGTACTCTATTATGTAGTGAGGGCTTGATCCCAACAATGCATATTGGCTCTATTTGAGGCTTTATGACCCACTTTTGTACTTATGAAATTATTTTTTGGACACATTATTATATATATATATATATATATATATACATATTTTTTCCTTATGGATAAACATTTTGTACAAATGTAATTACATGTGCATGTATGTGTGTGCTTTTACTTTATGTGTGAGAAATATTCCAATCTAATACATGATTATCCAATGTATCAATTAGTTAATTAGATGTCCTAGGAACATGAATATAAGTAATATAATCAAAATAACGTTCTAAGAGACGTATTGTTGGTTTAGAATTATTCTTCCTCTAGTCTGACTGAGTTTATTGACCCAGGGTTCATGTCTCTTCGGGTTTCCAACAAAGCCTCTAAAACTATTGCCCCTTCTAGTAAACCAGAAGGCATCACAACACATAGAATGCGTTGTGCAGTCTCACTTGAGATAGATTTTGTTATCACATAATAATGTAGGGGTGGTGTTTTCCCTAAGGTGTACCCCCTTTTTGGCGATTAGTGGGAGGAAGCAGGTAAAAAACCCACTTTTCCTAAGTCTCAGTGATCCGACGCATATGATTTAAAGGATGCATGGATTTGGGCGGCCACGATCCATGCACCCAGATATATGGATGAGGTCCAATTTCGGACCCCCCTTGCTCTTCTGCCTTTAATGTAGGTGGGGGGTCCAGAATTAACCGACTCCCCCCGCGGGCCACCCACAATCTGATGGTCACTATAGTTGCTTATTAATTAAACAATCAAGTGTTACATAAATTTTCAACCCAGGGAAGTCTGTTTATTTCAAAGGCAATCACACACTGTATATGCTCAATCTCAAAAGAAATCTAGAATTGTATTAAAAGTACACTAATCACACCTTGCTTCGAACAGACTGAAATTCTACTTTGAATTATAGTAAAAGAAATCTATCTATTGTAGAATTTTAAGATTCAAAAGGAAACAACTATCAGAAGAATTCTGGATTACATTAAGAAATAAAAACCTGGGGAAAAGTAACTTTTCAGCACACTGCAAACAAGACTAACTTTTCTATAACAAAGAACAGGACTGTATTCCCCAAAGAAAGAATCTTCAGCACCTGTCTCTGGCTATCACGCTTTCATAAACTCATCAAACAGAATCACCAATCAGAATGATTAACAATTACCGAAGACTAACTATTCTGTAACAGAGAACAGGACCATATTCCCCAGGTAGGAATCTTCAGCACCTGTCTCTGACTATCACACTTTCATAAACTCAAAATTACCACTCAGAATGATTACAATTACCTAGGAATGAATTGTATGAAAACAATGTAACAATCAGTGGAAACAGAGTTTCAGCAAAACAAAGTTTTAACAAGGTATGAATAAAAACAATACTTAAATACTATAGAAACTAATGGGTGAATCTTGTGAAGAAGGTGGGCCCTTTCCTTCTCACAAGATTCCCCAGAAATAAAAGAAACTAAGAAGAAATGATCAGAGTGATTTTTTATTCATCTGTCAAATGTGTCAAGTTACAATATCCAGCGTGAGCATGCTCCTTCTCTATGATTCCTTTTCAGCTAAGCCTTTTGTAATCCCCCTTAATGCTGATTTATCCACTATTTAAAGAGGAGAATCCTCTTAATACAATTGATCATAAAATTACATGTGTACATACTGTTACACATCAAAATTAGTCACTTCGATAGTGTCGCAAGTGTCGTCATTACAAGTGTCACAAGTGTCAGGAAATGTATACTGCTATGATTTCTATGTTGTGCCTATAACGACATAAAGAGGACACTTGACACATGTCAAAAACTTGATTTGGAAGAGGAGGAATGGTTAAATAGGCTTATGAACCACTTGCCATCTGAAAGAACCATAAAAACTAAGTTTTTGGAGGAGAGCGCTCCCCTATACCTCTCTCAGGAGTGTTGGCACCCCCCCTTACACTGTCTGGGAGAATTATAATGCTCTGATAGCCTTTTTGGGGGAGTGCTGATGGGTTTAGGGAGTGTTGGTGCCCCCTAAAGCTTACTGGGGAGCGCTATAATGCTCTGATGTCCCTTTTGAGGGAGCACTGCCTATTCTGGGCAGCAGTTGGTTTTTTGAGATGAATGGGGGAAGGATCCCTTCAATCCCTGAAGGCAGTTGGATTTGAATCCCTATTCAATCCATGATCTTAGGGAAGACCCCTAACTCAAGGATGAAAATCCTCAACTCACCCCAAAGATATCTCAAGTTGTTGAGCCTCTCCAAGGCTATATAAGCAGGGTTTCTCATGGTGAAAGGGGGACCTGGATGAAGAATCATACCAAACTTATGATCTCATAAGTGATATTTGGAGAAGGGATGAGAAGCATGAAACCTATGATCTCATAGGAAACACATAGTGAAGTGGAAGCTAATCAGTGAAGCTATCGTCATTCCGTCGTGGAGCTTTTGAGCAAGGGTTAGGCAAGGAGAACTTGACGAAACTGCTACACTCACATCTATGGCTGTAAGTAACGTTTTGTCCTCATTAATGCAATATGCTTGGCCTGTTTCTTTCTAATTTGTGTTTGACATTACATGAATTTGTCTCTAAGTAGATAGGTCTTCTTCGAACCAATCTCGATAGAATAGGAAGTGGTTGTACTTTGTTTGTCCACAGGACTTATTGAGGAGCTCAAGATTGGAGTTCAACTCGGAGCGTGCAGGGACAAACACCGATAAAAGGTATGTATTTCCTCCTTCCTCTTCATGCATTAGTTTGTGTAGACCTAAAAGGAAGTCATTGACCATGATAATCACTTTCTTTCTTAGAGTTAAGAGTCTAGCTCTTTGAGGAGATCTACCTGTCCACACGAAGATTTTCCTTCAACAGAAACTAGCGAATCCACTGGGGAAGAATAAAAAAAATTCAGTTTTTGTCTTCCTCATAGACCTTGTCTTACCATTTTTTGTTTCCAGACCTTTTTCACCCCATATGTTTGATTTCATACATTTATTGACTCCTTACCCCATCACATGCATCTTGATTGACAAAATTTGATTGAAATTTTGGGTTTTTTGGCAATTTTCTGAGTTTTTGAAGTCTGGCACCCCTGTGCCCATGTTATCCCAGTGTCATAACTCCCTAAAGGTCTCAGACAGAGCTTTATAATGATCTGCTAGCCCTTACACTAGAGCGCCAACCTCATTTTTGAAAAATTACCTTCCAGAATTGTGTTTTTTGCAACTCAGTCTCTGTTTTTTCCTTTGTCCAGCTTCTTGATGCTTCATTACATCTTCCTAATGACATTTGACCCTCTGTCTTCTGAGGAATATTCACCTTTTTGTTCAGAGTTGGTGGCCTTCTTCCTTATTTTTGATTTTTTGTTGTTGAGAGCTTGAAATCAATCCACTGCTTTCTTCTCTCCTATCTGACTGAGCGGGAACACTGGTGAAGGGCATCAACAATCGGTGAATCATATTGTTTGGTTCTTTGAGGTCATTGTTATTAAAACATCTCTCTTTTGTGTGAATTGTTTGATTTTTCTTTGTTATATTTTGTTTTCTGTTTTCTTCTTGTTTCAATCATAGCAAGAGGGTGTGTGTTGTTTGTGTGAAATCTGCTCATACTTGTCTGAATCTCCTTGATCTGAAAGGGTAGTTAGCAGGAGAAGTCTTTGCATTGAATTAATCATCATTTGCATACAAATGGAAAAAGATACATTTTAGTGATTGGTTTGAATATTAGAAGGCGTTTTTGAAAATATTTTATCATTGCATTAGACTCGATTGAGAACCAATTGATTGAGCACATTTCATATTAGTGTTTGAAAGTGAAAACGACTCTTTCTATTTCCCTTAAAATAGGCGTTCATTGAAAAGAAACAATTGCTTATCATATTTCATGCATCTTTTTGGGAATTGAGTCCTCATTCCATCAATTTCACTTTCGTGCACCCTTTGAGTAAAGAACAGATGTAAAACGAACGCTAATTAAAAATTATCTAGAACATTTTTGTTTTTAGGATCTTCCACCAAGAGTAAACTAGGGTTAGCACTTTGGATTAGGCTGTGAGTAGAACTCTCCAAAGTTTTTCAAGACAAACATTAGCATCCTAAACTAGGGAGAGTCAACTCCAATTGTCGTATTGGTTTTCTAGGATCCCCCTCTCACACAGGGGTTACGCACGAGATCGCATTCGGGCGAATTTCAGAGATTATCCCTCTGTGGTTCAACTGTTTGTAGTGGTCGAATCGTATATTGGCGGTCTCTTGGAGGTACACCCATGATTATTTGTGGGAGCCTCTCGGATTGATCTCAGACTTGTTATCCTGCCCATACGTTTCGGATCGGATTGTCGACTGTACCTACCCAGGGACTCACTGGGAATTGGTGTCTTTAGTTTCCATAATCTTTAGGCACTTACACAAGGTGACAGTGAAGGGAAGTCTCACTGTACCTGGAACAGACATTGGTCAAACTCACTCGGGCTCCTTGGAGGGTAAATCCACAATTACTGCATGGAATCTTGCACCAAGGTGAAAGTCTATTAAGAAGGTCACCATTGTAACTGTTCCATCATATCCTAGCCCCTTATTGACTTGATCACGCGACATTAGATTTCATCACCAACTAGTACGATCATCGAGAGAAGTTTTTTCTGCTTGGTTGATTCCTAGATTTTATTAGCGCATGTTGTTTCTTTTTGTTAGTTGTCCCTAGATTTTCAGTGTGTTATGTTTTTCTCCACAATTGATCCCTTAGATGATAAAGGTCTTCGTCGATCATGTAGGATGCAAGGGCTTCCTCCGGAAGGCTATCAACCCTTACCTCCTAACCCTCCCGAAGACAACTACCGTAGAGAGGTAGAAAATCAATATGATGTTGGAAGTGTTATTGCCCCTCCGTTAGATAACCCAGAAGGCGCTTTGGTCACAGTTGAAAATCCCACTACATCTGTGTCGGTAACCCCTCTCGAACCAATTTTGGTTCATTTAGACTCCCTTGGGAACATCATAGACCAAGAGATTCCACGATTACCGAAGAGGATCTTTACCGAAACATTTATGGGATCCACAGAACCAATCTTTGGTGACGAGTATAGGACTCCTATTCGTCCTAGCACCGCAGTAGAAACCAATACCACACTTGCTTGTTCTGTATGGAGGACTTCATTGGGATGCAATGTCTATGAAAATTTTGAATCTATTCGACAACCCTTTCATCCTCATGACCCTCCTAGTGAAACAGGACCATCCGGTCAAACCATGAATCACCTAGTCGATCAGGTTATTAACCCTACTGCTACACCAACACAAGTCCATCCTAATGTTGGACTCATCACCTCTACTCACCCCCAAAGAACTTCAATATCTACCCCCATTTCTACAAGCTTCTACTCTACAACTCCACATGTTCCACATGATCCTACTAGGACATCTTCTCATCCAAGAACGCAGACCCCTGCTGGCCAAACACAACCGCCTAGAGGGAAACTTCCATCCAATGAACCTTTTCCTCCTGGAGGACTACCTTTCCATGGTGGGCCTACCCCTCCCAGGGGACAACCCCCTTTTCATGCTCCTCCTAGAGGGAAACCTCCATTTTCCAGTCATACCCCGGTCATAAATCCATCGCTGGTAGTGGGGCAACCCTCATTTGATGGAAACCCTTCACAATCCTGGGGCGTATCTTCAGAAGGCACTTTTACTCAACCCCATGTTGGGGGGCACTTGCATCCCAAACACCACCTGGAGTTCTTCGGGACCACAGTCTTATCCTCCTCATGGGCCTCATTTGTATCCGCCTCCGGGATCTACTCCTTACTATTCTCAAAAGAAAAATGTTTATCCTCCTCACGGGAAAATAAATCACCCGGCCTATAATGTTCAAAACCCACCGAGTTATGCCAATGTTTCTCATGCACCATCGAATCCTTCTTATCCTGGCCAGCAACAACCGTATGTAGGAGGACCTACTAGTTACAAATATCCACCTAACCCAGTCTATGGTCCTACTGGCGTTCCTATGTCGCACCAGTATCATTCACACATTAACCGATAACTACCTTTCCTTGTGAGTCTGGATCTCCCAGACTTGTCTCGGTTAACTAATGATCCTATTTCTCATTCACCGGTTTGGCCAGTCATTTCAACTAAACTTCCTTCTAATATTCTGAAATTTGACGGAAACCCTAGCAAAGATCCAAACAACCATGTGACGAATTTCCATTTGTGGTGTTCATCAAACTCCCTCATGGATGATTCTATACGTTTGCATCTTTTCCAGCTAACACTTACCGGTTCAGAAGCAAAGTGGTATATTGAACTACCACGTTCTTATTTTATGATTTCAATTCCCTTGCCATGTCTTTCCTCACGCACTTTCAATTGCCTATTCACTACGAGACGGGTACTGAACTCTTGACCTCCCTTCATCAAAATAACTCTGTGCATATCTCTGACCATATTCATGAGTGGAGGTGATGACGAAGGATGATCAAGGAAGTCATTCTTGACATGCTATTGATGGAATGGTTTACTAAATCAGTTTTACCCCCGATCACTCGTGATGTCGCTATGGGCGGTGCGGTCACAGAGGAACAAGCCATCACTCGGGCACATTATTTAGATTTGGTTTATTCCCAATCTAGTACTTTGTATGATTTTCTTCTGAATGTTTCTCGAGCTAATACCGATCCTTCTAAGCCATCATCCTCATCTCATGCGGATGGTGTTATCGGTTCCGTCAAAAATCAATCTTTTTCCAAATCGACTACACCCTCCTCTACCTCCCCCCAAACTCATATCTCTGAGGTGAATGCAGTTCAATCTGCCCCTTCACAACAATCTGGAGGTAAGAAGAAGACAAAGAATAAATCAAAAAATAATAATGAACAACCCAAAAATCAAACACCTGCTATCGAAAAGAAACCACAACGGAAACTAAAATTCCCATGTATCATTTGTGGTGACGATCACTACACTCAAGATTGTCCACTTCGCAATGAAGTGGCCAAAATTTTCCAAGGAAAGTCACAACCCACTGTGCTTACTCAGCCTTTTCCACAGTAGTAATCCATGGTTTCTCAAACCCCCTCTCTTGGGGGNGGGATCAATTTGACCACTCACTCTAAGACATGTGACACACCAGGTAACCCTGACAGAGGAAAAGACACTAACGGTACCGATACTTTACCAAATCCATCATCATCCTTCGTTAGTCTTCCATCGGTTAATCCTTCGTCTGGACCACTCCAAATTGAGAAACCCACGTTCAACTCTATTCTACGCCCTCCTAAGAGAACTATACGTAAATCTACCTTTAATCCTAGTTCACATGCCACCCAAAACTACAACATTGTTGAATATTTGGCTCAAGCACCATGTGCTATGTCTGCATTAGAAGTTCTACAGCACTGCCCCAGTCAACGTAGAATGATCTTGGATGCTCTTGGTGTTGTTGATCCTGATTCATCCAATCAGATCATGTTTAACCTGGACAATTATGCGTCTCAACTCTCCCACCAATTTGTTTCCAAGTTGATGTTGTTGTTCACAATCAAAAAATCCACCGAACTATTCTGGATGAGGGAGCCTCGACTTGTGTCATGTCTTTGGCATGTTGGAAAGGTTTAAAATCACCAGCACTCAACAAATCCCCAACGATGTTATGCACCTTCGATGGGCAAGGTTTTCATCCCCATGGGATTTTAACGTCCCTGCCCATCCAATTGGGTGGAAAAACTGTTACTATTGATGTCGAGGTGGTTGATGCTCCCCTCTATTACAACTTGTTACTTAGAAGAAGTTGGTTTTATGCTATGATTTTCATTGCCTCGTCAATTTTTCGATGTGTCCAATTTCCTCATCAGGGAAAAATTGTCACTGTTGATCAGTTGGATTTCTGCACGACCAATGCTCGCATTCCCGCTACCAACAATATTCCTTTCTTTGGGAGACCACAAGATCACGTGTGAAAGCGTTGGTGTTGGCTTACTAAAATATTCTAGCCTCATGGGTACCTTCCCTACACCACTCCCACCGAATACACATCATATTGTCACCGTCGATATGATTTCGACCACGGCTTATCAATCTTTGGAATCATCTGACCCTTGGATTGTACCTCATCTGTTGGAATTCAATGCACTAGACACCGTGCCACTTAGTCCAACCGAAACATCATACGTTTCTACCCAATCCGCTTCTCCCTCGTCATATGACCAAAATCTATTGGCACCCGACAGTTTCTCGATGCAATCATGGTTGAGTTCCTTATCGTCTACAATCGACTACATTTCCCCAACTTTTCCTATGGATGAATCTATTTCGGAAATGTTTCACATTGACAATTTACCTTGGGATAATAACCGTCATCGATCCTCTTTTCTTCCCCCTTGTGAAGAAATTCAGGCAGATATATAGTCTATCTCCCCTCCTGGTGTTGATTTTTCATCATCTCCCATGATTTCAACTTCCGACGATTCTGATCCGGTAGTGGACATGGTGATTTATTCGGTAAGGTTATTGGAACCTAATCTCCTTACTCCTATCATGACCCTCGACATGTGTTCCTTCCCAAGTGATTATCTTTCATCTAGAAAAGATCTCTTGGAGGCCATGACCACATTTTGTCCCTTGATATGGTATCCTTCTAGAGTGTTTTCCTCTTGGAATCCATGATCAAGAAGAAACCACGAGCATAGTTTCTCTTCTCTATGGAAAGATCATTAAAAAATGAAACAAAGGCCTTGAGAATAGTTCTTTTCCTATGTCAAGCTCGTTAAAAAATGAAACAGTCACCTCTCTTGAACCTTCTTTTCATCCACCCTTCTCCTTTTTTCTCATCTACTAGAGAAATTGGTGACAACATCAAAATCGGTGAATGAATTGAAGCTTGGAGGGCATGTCTCCAGCCTTTGATGATCATTCTAGAGTTAAGCCACTAGCTTTCATGTTGGGGGCATACCGAGCTTAGTCTTTGTTCTTTCTCATGCTCGTAAATACATGAGAATGCATTCGGGTAGACTTTTATCTGTTTTTTGGACCTATATGGATACATGAAAAAGGAACCCCCTGGAGTCTCCTTTAAGCTCTTTTCAGACTCTCTAAACATGAAAATATTTTCGAGTGATCTTGCTTCCTTTCCCACTCGTTAAAAGGTTTGAAAGGGTGTCTTTCGAGTGATAATTTATCTCTTTTTCGGCCTCCTGAGACTAACATTACGAAAAAGGACAACACTAGAGTCATCTTTAAGTTCTTTTCAAACTCTCTAAAGATGGAAAGATTCTCGAGCGACCTTGTTCTCTTCACGCTCATTAAAGTATTCGAAGAAAACATCTGTTGAGTGATAGTTTATCTCCTTTTCGGTCTCATTAGACTACTTTACGAAAAAGGAACTGAGAGAGTTATCTTTTAAGTTTTTTTCCAGACTCTATAATCATGAAAAACCTTCAAGTTTTATGTCTTTGGACTCACTAAACAAAACATCGACAGACCCATATGGGACTGAACCCTTACTTCTTTTATTTCATTAAACAAAGGAAGAGGAACTTACCAAAGGTGAGTTATATCGAGCATGTGTTACCCTCCTCGAGCTTGTTAAATTAAAAAGAGGTACTCGTCTATCTGGATGGTGGAAAATATTGAAGGAAGCAAGCCAAGTTTTTTTTGAAAACATTACCAAGTAACTCTTAGAGTCACCCTTGAACATGACACTTTGTCTTTGCACGCATTTTAATCAGCTGAACCTCTACACTGAGCCAATCCTTTGAGTTTCTTTCACTCCTCTGGGTCACCTGATGTAAGTCACAGGATCCACCGCATTATCGTGTTTTGGTCCATGTCATGTTTCTACTATTGTGCCTCAGTGTTCAAGGGAAGTATCTACCTCGAGAGTCATCCATAGAAAATATCTTATCTCAATACCCATGTCATTCCATGTTCATTTGATCTACCAATTACATCTCTATGTCTGTTTCGTGTCATTGATGGGGGATACATCAAGGCCCTCCTTCGACGAGTCTATTCCTATCGAATTCAACACATTATCCAGGTACTAGACTTAGAAACCAATTAGTACTTTGGGACCTGCATGCCTCAATGGTAGGCCTCCTCACATTCGACAGTGGGTTTACATCGTTGACCTCTGATCGAATGATTCCACGGATGTTCGACTTCAGCTCATCTATTCACATTTCGTTGGAATGTACTAGGGTACCCTGGGAATCATTGACATTAATGATGATTTTCCTCGCACTTGTTAACGGTTTACATCATTGACCGGTAATCAAGTGGTTTCTACCATGTTTGACATCAGGACATATATTCACATGGTTAGATTCATACTACATCGGAATCGGTAAGAAGACCCTGGGTTGAGTGATCACTCTAATATGTACTTTGCCCAGGTTGCGACAGAATTTCTCTTGAACAATGATACATATACTGTCACANACTATGTATTCTTCATGGCTACGATCAGTTCATGTCATAAGAGTATAGATCGACAGTGTATTTTCAGTGGCTATACCTTTTTATCAATACAATTATGGATCTGCAGTGTATTTTATGGCGGCCATATCTTGCAAGTCTTTATCACCCAAGCATAGGTATGCCTACCTTGGG